>JAODAL010007941.1:0-121510 GCA_025379985.1 Phyllomedusa bahiana | reverse complement strand
ATTAATGCAACCTGCATCTAGCAGTCATTACCTCCTCGTCCCCTGCAGTCACGGCCACAAATGTCGTCATCAGCATCATCAGCATCTGTCCAACATGAAGCAGCCCAAATGTCAACTCGTGTACCCACCACTGTGGATAATCCATTTTCTGAAGACCTCTTTGATGACAAAAGGGCGGTTGGGGTCAGAAGGCATGTTAAAAGATCAAGAGGCCAAAAAGGATGATTTTCTCTGCTCTGACCCCCAGTTACTGATGCCATCAGAGGAGGTGAAGGAAGCCGGTCAATCGGCAAAAATCCCGGGCGGTCGGCAACGCCTTGCAGTGCCCCTTGCTTGTAGCCCGCAGCTTCTGGATGCAGAAAGTCAGGACGACCAAGTCACCTGTGTTGATGATGATGATGATGACGACATTGCGGATCCATCCTGGTCTTTTCCGCAGAATTTGCTTGCGAGCGCTTCATCATTGGACGAGGAGGAAGACGATGGGGTAGTGTCAATACGGGTCCCGCCACAAAAAGGGAGAGGGCGGTCGCAGAAGTCCGCTGATATGATTCCGCCAGCCACGGTCAGCGCAAACCCCCCCTCGCTTATCGCCGTCAAAAGGTCCAGCACCACGCAAGCCTGGGCCTTCTTTGAGCAAGCCTCTGATTCCCCCAGCAATGTCAAATGCCGCCTTTGCCGTAAACGCAAAAGTAGCGGCAAGAACCTTAAGTGGTTAACCACCACCAACATGTCGAGTCACATGCACGAAAAGCATGAGTAGAAATGGGGGGAACACTTGGCCAAAAAAGGCCAGACCGACGCCGGCCTCCAACCACTGTCCACACCCTCTGTCTCCGCCTCCTCCTCCTCCGCCACCACCAAGCGTTCCTCAGCTGCCCATGTCTCTCAGAGTCATGATCAGGGATCAGCCTCCGCTTCAGCCTCCACCGTCGCCCGAGTACCACCAGCACCACCAAGCCCCATCCTAACCCCTTCTCCTTCCGCCATTTTGGGACGACCTGCACCCGTACAGCGGCCAGTCTAGTCAGCCAGCCTTCTGTCTTCCAGGTTTGGGAGCAGAAGAAACACTTTAACCCAAACCATCCCAAAGCCAAAAGCCTGAATGTCGGCATTGCCAGGCTTTTGGCCTTGGAAATGTTGCCTTTCCGTCTGGTGGACACAGATGGGTTCCGCCACGTCATGGCCCTCGCTTGCCCCCAATACCAAATGCCGAGCAGGCATTTCTTTGCCAGAAAAGCCGTCCCTGCCCTGGCCAGCCACGTGTCATCTAAAATTTCAAGCGCGTTGTCTGCATCTGTGTCCGGAAAAGTCCATCTCACCACCGACACATGGACTAGTAAGCACGGCCAAGGCCGCTATATCTCTGTGACAGCTCACTGGGTGAGCTGGGTGATGTCTCTGGGGGTGACGGTGGCACTCAGGCTCGGCGCACGCTCTTCAAAAACCGCAGGATGGTGCAGGGCTCTTTCCCCCCCAAGGTCCTCTGGTGGCATCACGTGCCCAGAGACACCAGGCCGTGTTGAAATTAATCTGCCTTGGAGACCGTCCACACACAGGTCAGGAGCTGTGGACGGCTCTAAGCAACGAGACCGAGCGCTGGCTGGGTGACAAGAACCTTGTGCCAGGCAAGGTGGTGTGCGATAACGGGCGAAATCTGCTGGCCGCCCTTAAGATCGGTAGGCTGGAGCACATCCCTTGCCTGGCACATGTCATGAACCTTGTCGTCCAGAAAGTTCAAAAGAGCTAACCCGGTCTGGACAGCCAGCTGAACAAGGCTCGAGTTCTCACATCGCACAACCGCCGACTCACCCTGCGTCGTCCCCCCTCGCTGCGTTGCAGCGTCAGCTCGGCCTCCCCGACAACCGTCTCATGTTTGACGTGGCAACACGCTGGAATTCCACCCTCCACCCGCTCCAGCGATTGTGGCAGCAGCGCAATGCCATTACGCAGTACGAAGTGACACATGGCCTGACAAGCAGCGGTACGGACCTCGGGGTGTTGAACCACCGAGAGTGGAGGCAGGTGAAAGAGCTCTGCACCATCCTTGCCAGTTTTGAAGAAGCCACCAAAATGTCAGTGCGGACAATGCCCTTGTCAGCATGAGCATTGTGGTGATCTTAGTTCTGGAACGATCGTTGGACACTCTGAAACAACAGGTCCCACCAGCGACGGAGGAGGAGACGGACACAGATGCGGACACGGAGCCTTTCTCTCCGTCAAATCCACAAGGCCCGACAGTTTCACAATTTCATCGGTCTTCATTAGGCAGTGGTTCGGGTCCAGAGCTAGTGCAAGGTGGCGCATCAGCTCTCAGGGTGCATCATCTCAGGCAAGTCAGGGCTGTGTTGAAGCTGTGCCGGAGGCAGCAGGAGGAGGAGGAGAGGAGGTATTCCTAGACACCGATTTACCGACGTCCCTGCCTTGGAAAGAGTTGGCGCGAATTTGAGTCGGAGGGGAAGATGAGGAAGATCAGTTTGCTAGTGCCCCTCGACCCAGAGGCTTGGGAAATCAAGGCTCCATCTCTCACATGAGTGCTTGGATGCTCCATTTCCTCCAACATGATCCTCGCATTAAGGCCATCAAAATGAACAACAGTTACTGGGTGGCCACCCTCCAGGATCCCCGGTACAAAACAAAAATCAGCACTTTCCTTCCACCCACCCAAATAGAGATTAAAATGCAGGAAATGGAGACCTTGCTGAGTGATCAACTGATACATCTGTTTGCGTCTGCTTCACGATCCCCAAATGACACGGTGGAACAACATCGCGACGTACAGCTATAATTGCCAAGTATCGTAGCGCAGCATCAGCAAGATGGCAGAAGCCTAAAGGGTGACCTCTGGCAATCCTTGTTTACCACCCTCACCAAATGCATGCAATGCAGATTGTGTTGTGGGGGGGGGTTGGGGGGGGCACCCACAACCAACACACAGATATCAGCTTAAGATCATGGTGCACGACATCTGCGTCTCAACACCTGATGTTATTGCATTTGTTTCCGGACCCCAAAGACTTCTGGTTATCCAAAATGGAACGAATGGCCCGAGCTGTCTCGTCACGCATAGAGTTTGATGTCCTGCCCATCACCAGCTTCATAATCTGAGAGGACCTTCAGCACAGCTGGAGGATCATTATAGACAAACGCATCCGGCTTTCCACAGATAAATGTGGATCGTTGACTATTCATGCAAGATGAATCAGGCATGTGATCTCTGATGATGTTGTGGCCCCAATTGCCGAGGTCACGATTATTTGCCGTTCTACTCACATTCTTTTCAAAACAGAAATGGTCCTCTTAAAACTTTTTTTTAAATGATCATTTCTTACTGCAATTTTTATCACCTTGTTCCCACAGTTCATTTTGCTTGTTTTGCTGTGATGAGTCTGTTAAAGACATCAAGGTTTCATGACAACCACCGTATTCCATTTACTCACTTTTATCTTAAGAAGTTTCGTCATTGTCAGGTTTTGAGTGTCATGTTGCTGTGAGATACAGCATAATACATGATCCTTGGAACAGAAAGTGACTTCTAAGTGGCATTTCTCCCTCACAATTTTTAATAGTGGCTGAGAAGTCATATTTATAATTTTTTGGGGTCATGTTGCTGGGAGATACAGCTATAATTATGGTCCTTTGGAACAGAAATGTGGCTTCTAAGAGGCATTTCTCCCTCACAAATTTTAACAGTGGCTGAGAAGTCATATTTTATAATTTTTTGGGTCATGTGCTTGAAATGCAGCAATACTAAGGTCCTATTATAAAAAAATGTTGTTCTAATGGCATTTCTCCCTTTCACAATTTACCAAAGTGGCTCAAGAGTCATCTTTTAATTTTTGGGCATTTTGCTTTGAAATGCAGCAATACTACAGGTCCTATTATAAAAAATGTTGTTTCTAACAGACATTTGTTCTTCACAATTGACCAAAGTGGCTCAAGGGTCATGCTTTGAATTTTTGGGGGCATTTTGCTGTGACATGCAGCTATACTACAGGTCCTATTCTAAAAAATGTTGTTTCTAACAGACATTTGTTCTTCACAATTGACCAAAGTGGCTCAATTGGTCAGGGCTTTGAATTTTTGGGGGCATTTTGCTGTGACATGCAGCAATACTACAGGTCCTATTCTAAAAAATGTTGTTTCTAACAGACATTTGTTCTTCACAATTGTCAAGAGTGGCTCAAGGGTGATGGTGCTGTCAGAAACAGGAATAGGTAGGACACTGTTAATGACACAATATGCAAAATGACTTGTTTTTGCAAGATCTTTAACATAGCTATCACTCCCTGTATTGAGACAACCCATTTAATACAATGAAAAAAAGAGAAACAAAGACAAGGTGGGATTCCATCCTATTTTAAAAATGTGTTTTCTAGAATTAAAGTACTAAAAAAACTTGCATGTACAAAATAGCTGTTAAAAAAATTCCTCTGAATTGTACAAGGGAGGTACAGGAAAACTTGACCAGATGTAGGTATTCAGAGACATGGAGTATGGAGCACGACAGAGAACAAAGTACAGAGACCATTTCCTCCAGCACGTTGAGTAAAAAAGAGAAAAAGAATGCCAAGATAAAGGGCGCCTGGGTGTAACAGGAGCGTTAATAACCACCAGATATTTCCAAGTGAACTCAAATGTCCACACTCATACGAGGGGGCAAGCGCGAACCCAAGTATTCTGACGGTGTACTCAGGGTAAGGCTGGAGTTCTCACACTTTCCGCTTCCGCACTCTGCTTCAGCATGAAAGTTTTCGTTGCTAGCGTCATCAGGGCATTTTAACCTGCGTGTTATTAGACTGAACGGACCCAGCCTAGGCTTTCACACGCGCACCACTGTTAACTCCGCCCTGGTCATGCTGTGCCCAGGACAGGTATATGACAATGTCCCAATGGAAACTAACAATGGTGGTTGAAAGACTCCTTTTTCCGGTAAACTCACTTATTAATGTGGGGGTCAATGCAGGTTTGGGCTTCTTGCAGTTGCCACAGGACAGGTATAGTCAATGTCCAGTGAAACTAAAATGGTGGATTAGAAAGACTCCTTTTTTTTCCGGCACTTTATTAAATGTGGGGGTCATGATGCATGTTTGGGGCTCATGCTGTGGCCCAGGACAGGTATAGTCAATGTCACAGCTTTACACTAAAACTGGTGGTTGAAAGACTCTATTTGCGGCACTTTTTAAAGTGGGGGGTCATGCAGGGTTTGGGGCTCATGCTCGTGGCCCCAGGACAGGTATAGTCAATGTCCAGTGAAACTAAAATGGTGGGATCGAAAGACTCCTTTTTTCCAGCACTTTTAATGTGGGGCTCATGCAAGGTATGGGAGGGCTTCATTGCTGTGGCCCAGGACATGTATAGTCAATGTCCAGTGTAAACTAAAATGGTGGTTGGAAAGACTTCCTTTTTCCCGGCACTTTTTTTAAAAGTGTGGGTCATGCAGGTTTGGAGGCTCATGCTGTTGCCCAGGACGAGGTATAGACAATGTCCATGGAAACTAAAATGGTGGTTGAGAAGAGAAACTCCTTTTTTTCCTCCCTCCCGGCACTTTTTAAATGTGGGGTCATCGCAGGTTTGGTGCTCATGGCTTGTGAGCCCAGACAGTATAGCAGATTGTCCAGTTGAAACTAAAATGGTGTGTTGAAATGACTCCTTTTTATTTCCGGCACTTTTTAAATGTGGGGGTCAAGCAGGTTTGGGCTCAATGCTGTGGAGCCCAGGACAGGTATAAGTCAATGTCCAGTAGAAACTAAAAAGATGGTTGAAAGACTCCTTTTTCCGGCACATTTAAAATGTGGTGGTCATGCAGGTTTGGGGCTCATGCTGTGGCCCAGGACAGGTAATGTCAATGTCCAGTTGTCAACTAAAATGGTGGTTGAAAGACCCTTTTTTGCAGCACTATTTAAAATGGATGGGGGTCCATGCAGACATCTTCTGAGGGGCCACATGCCTGAGGCCAATACAGGTATAGATCAGTGTCCTAGTGAAACTAAAATGGCTGTTCTGAAAGACTCCTTTTTCTATGCTAACTTTTAAAATGTGGGGTGTCAATGCAGGATTGGGGCTCATGCTGTGCCCAGGATCAGTATAGTCAATTTCCAGTGAAACTAAAATGGTGGTTGAAAGACTCACTTTTTTCCGGCCCTTTGTTAAATGGGGGGTCCAGCAGGTTTGGGGCCAAGCTGTGGTGCACCCAGGACATGGTATAGTCAATGTCCATTTCAACTAAAATGGTGGTTGAAAGACTCCTTTTTGCTGCACTTTTTAAATGGGTGGTCCATGCAGGTTTTGGGAGGCTCATGCTGCCGTTCCAGGACAGGGAGATTCAATTGTCCAGTTTCAAGTAACAAGATGGTTCAAATCATACTGCCTTCTGGCCCTTTTTTTAATTTGTTGGGTGATGCAGGTTTAAGGGTCAGCTGTTGTACAAGACAGGGATAGTAAATGGTCAGTGACTATTTTTTTTCTGTAGATTTTATAACCTAATGTGTTGCCTAAGATGTAGCACGTATCCATTTGACTGTTGTGGATGTTAAATTTCAGCTTCTCTCCAGCCTGTGTTTGCGGTGTAATAACTGAAGCTTGTTGTTTGCTCTCCATCTAGACATTAATGTGGACCACGCGCATAATCGATGCCTCACTAATGCCGAAAAACTTATCGATAGCGGGCCGACTATCGACTAATCGAATCGATCACGATAAGCCAACGCAAACGCTCAAACACTATTTAATATGCTGAGTCTCCTCCTGGACGTGACACAAGTCATGAGCCACCAGCAAGTAGTTAATGAGGGCATGCGCAGACTTATTACCTGTGACACCATGATCTAGCCCTGGAAATGACATGCCACAGATAGGGAAAGATCCACCAGATATTTTCCATAAGCAGGATAGTGCACCTTGTCACGACGGTCGGTAGTAGATCCGCTGGACCAGCGCAAGCAATGGCGTAAGCCAACCCCATACCACGGGCCAACCAAACGTGAGCAGAGTCTAAGTAGAACCCGGTTTTTTCACCAGAGCCCCGCCGCAAAGCGGGATGGACTTGGCTGTGCGAGCTGTGAGTCTATCCATGTCTGACTTCTCCACTGGCGTACTTGCTTGCGGCGAGCACCAAGGTGTAGCGCGAATACTAAAATCTGTCAGCTGAGGCGATAGATCTGAGGGACAGGCAAAAAGGTACAGCGTGCAAGGATGCAATGGTTCGTAGTCGAGACAGAACATATGCAAGGAGGTAGGTACACCGGTAAAGATGAGGATATCACAAAGAACACTTTCTCAATATGCTAGAGGCACTAAAGATCTCGGTTGGGGTCTTGTTCCCGGACAAAGTGAAAACCTTATATAGTGTCAGCGACCGGCCAAAAACCAATGGTTGGCGAGCTGGCCCTTTAAATCTGAGGAAGCCCTAAGGAGCGAGGACGCGCGCCGTGGCCGGCAGGGACGCCACACGGAAGCAGGAGCGCGGGCTGGGTGTAATTGGCTGCCAGGGGAACGAGTGCGCCCGCGGCCTGACACTCGGACCGCGGCGCCGCTCGTCCCTGCAGGAGTCCCGGTGAGCCCGCAGCCCGACTGGGGGGCTGCGGGACCATCGGTAACACACCTCCTGTTTACCATTTGAATGTTCGCCCATACCTGAATGAAACTCTATTGGATCATTGGGCCCGCCATGCCAGAAGAGATTTAACAATATAGCACTGACCTTGATGATCGCCAGATCTAACACTCGACTGCGACTTCTTTCTACATGGTGAGATTTACAGTATATTACACTTTATGTATGCATGCGATATGCAAATCAGTCTAATCACTTGGTCATGCATGCTATATATGAAAACATGCATCTTAAGATATTTACAACAGATTTGAACCATGTACACCAACAAGCAAATGGGTAACACTGTTTTGAACTCTTGATTTTCAGGCTCCATATCTCACCTCCCACTAAAGCTCTGAATGTGAGAATACCATCATTGTATTGATAATAATCTTGGCTTTCTCAATCATTAATTTGACTTGCAACTATTTAGCATATGCTTAGTTATGCAAATTCTTGTTACTGCATTGTTACTATTTTGCTCCTAAAAATCCAGGGAGCAAAACATAACTTGACAGCTACACACCAGTTCTAAATCGATATAGAGGAGTGTAGAATATTAAAGTTTGTATAAAAGAGTTATGCGCAAAACATCTAGGCGCATCTTTGGCGCATTCTTGGCGCATTCAAAAGTTTCATGTCTAGTGCAGACTGCACATCTATAGAACAGTGCTACAACATTTTTTTGGTGCAAGATACGCAAAGAAAAAAAAATGGTGCAGGCGTGTTCATAGATGTCGTTCCTAAATTTTAATTTTCATTTTTTGTTAGTATTTTGTCAATCTCCTTTTGACTTTCAACACTGCCTGAATCTTTCTGGGCATGCTGTCGCTCAGATTCAAGCAAATCTGATCTCAAGTCTCTTCTACACGTTCCCAATGTTGATGAGTACTGGTTGACTCAGTTTGGTAAGAACACAGCTTTTTCTGCAACTCTATCCACAAGTGTTCGATTGTGTTGAGGTCTGGGAAGGTGGGGGCAAATCCAATAACTGCATTTCTTTGCCAATCTTGATGTATGCTTCGGGTCGTTGTCCTGCTGGAACACTATGGGGGACATATATGAAAAGTGTCTAGTACTAAGACTTTGTTATATGGAGCCTGAAAGTCAAAAGATCAAAACATTGCTACCCTTTTCCCCATTAGGGTATGTGTTTTGCATAGGGCATATGTTTTGTAACGCATGAGTGGACCTAGTTAGAGCGAACATGGTTATGCCGATCTTACACATGTTACATTTATTACCATAGCTTTGGCACAATGCAATTTTCCACCGGTTACTTTTCTCCATTTGAAATTCAACATTTTCATCAGAGATTCTCCCTCATCGAAAGGTCATTCTGGTTTGTCATGACCTTTTTTGTTAAGTTACTTTCCTCCAGATGTATTTCCATTGCTGATTCCTTTCTTACTATGAGTAAGAGATCAGTAAGCTCAAAACGCATCAGGAGGAATGGAGACTGCAGCATTTCAGCCCTCTCTTAATTGTTGAAATAAACATGTGATTTTTATTTCCACTTTTTTGGATGCTGGATGTTCACATCTATTGGATTTAAGACTTCTTTCTACTTCAAGGGCACAGTGTATTTGCCCCCCAGCCACAGGATCTAAACAACCTGAGACAATACATCACTGAAAAATGTAGTCTATATTTGAGGATATGTAGGACAGAACTGGACTACCACATAGACATGTCCTTTAACACAAATGGAAATCACTGAATTTTTGTAGTGTATAGATAAATCTTGGATACTGTGCCTTTACACATTGATTAATTTGTGTTATGTTCTCTGAATACCGAGGCTATAATTTTACACCTTTCTTTTTTAATTACCCTGTATTCAGCCATAAATATGCCTTAAACTAAGTTGTTCTTTAAAATTATGTAATGGCTGACTAAAAAATGTAAAAGACTGCATTAAGTTAAATATTCTCAATAGAATACATTACAAAGTAAGATACTGCAAGTGCCTTTTTTTCATATGTCACAATATAACTGAAGGCTAATGTATTAATTATGTGAATGAATAATATATTTTTTTTCTAGGAAATCCTTGAAGAGGGACAATGTTGCCGAGTTCTAGAAGTGATGAATTCAGAGCGATATAAGGCATTTAAGGTAATCATTTATTCACCATACATTATCAGTCATTTATTAGCAATGCAATTTGGTGTTGTCCTTGGAATACTGGGTAATATTAAATAAAGTGTTGGGATGTCTCTGGTTTCTAAACCTCATCAATAATGACTGTGTGAAATTCTGTATCATTTAATGTAGAGTAATGCAATAACTGTATGTATGGTAAATGCTTTGTGAACATGGCTATATTCATGTGTTGACCATATATCTACAGTGATCCATCAACATACAATATTAATTGGTTCCAGGATGATCATTGTATGCTGAAACTTTGCATGTTAAAATTAATAACCCTATGAAAAACTGTTAATTGACTCGATGGGCACATAATTTCACTCAATATTGTGTAATATCAAGATTTTACAATGTCTTATTGATGTAAAGCTATTCCTTACATATATCACTCATAAATTTATTGTCCCGGTACTGCTCGTTTTTTCCCTTTTTAATTTGCTTGCGGGCCGTAAAAAAAGGGACATTTACATACAGATATCTCCCCACCCTCTTTCTCCATTTTAGAAAACCAGCACACATAAAAAAAAAGGGATTTTGGGAAAAACCAGGGCCCATTTTGGGATGCTTTAGAAACAATTTCCCATAATCCCTTTTTTTGGGTCGAGTAATTTGTTTGGGTTGTTTTAAATTTTGTACGGGAATGTCCTTTAAAATCAGGGCCTCCAAACCCAAAATCGGGCCTCCTGTTTTTCCCCTGAAGGAGAATTGGGTTCCCAATTTTTGGGTTTGGGGTTGAAAGGAGATTTGGCCCTTACACGGGGGTTTTAATACAACTCAGGGGCGGTAGCTGTAAAATATACCATTACCTCCAGCATTCCCAAAGAATTCTTAGCCTTTTTATGCGGAACTACGGAATACCGCTTTTTCCACAATAAAGTACTGTCGCAGAGGGGCTTTTTTCCTATGAACCCCCCATCCTGCTACTACCAAATATTTAACGACCTTTAAATCCCCAATGACGTTTTGGGATCAAAAAAGGTTCCAATTTTTTCCGTGGGAAAAGGTTTTTAAGAAAGCCCAATAGCGGGCTGTTAAACTTGGGGGGTCTCCCTTCATAGTCCCCGGTTTTGTATTTTGGGTACCCAGTCTTGGGGCACAGCCGCGGGGTGCGGGCCTTTCATTAGCATCATATATAGTAAACTCCCCAAGTACCACAACTAGCAAAAGAAACGGGTATTCAACTACCCCACCTGATTTTTTGGTTTTCTCCTAAAGCAACCACTGTATTGTTTGTGAAGTTCACTATTATCACCCAATCATAACTGAACATCTTTTTCCCTTTCGTCCTGCTAAGTAAAAGAGCAACAACTATCCCCGAAGTTGGGTTGTCTGTCATCAATGTCAGGGGGCCACGGGGGGGCGAGAAGTTGGGGACATTCGAATTTCTCTGGACCCCGGGGACCAGGGTCATCCTCCCCGGCCATACTGGGGGTTTTCTTCCCCGTGAAATATATAATAAAACCTGCCCCCAAAAACCACTTTTCCCCCCCGGGTGTTACAAAAGAGCGCGGGAAAGCTGGAAATCACTTTCTATTCAGGAGAGGATTTTCCTTACATCATTTTACTTTATACACAATGTACCAGAAAAAAGAAAAGGAGGCCCCCTCAGCTTTTGAAACAAAAGAGTTTTTATCCGGGGGCATGAAAAGACATTACAGAACTTGTAAAACCTCATGGGTACTGTAGAGAGGCACTACTAACCCCCCAAAAAGTCACTGCAGGCTTGCACAAAAAACAGATGTTTTACAAACCCCAAAAAACAAAAAAAAATAACGTCCCCGAAAAGGGAAACAAAAACAAATTTACTACTGAACAAATTTTCAACAATCTTTATTAGTATATATTATATAAGAAGCAGGATTAAAAACAGATATCGTCAGGCTAAAAACCTTAAATAAAAACACATAGGACATGGGACAAACAAGAACAAAAAACACATAACAGAAAAGAAAAAAGCTGGTGGGAGTAAAAATAAACCCAAGGGAAATAAATGTAATAACATTAAAAATTGGCAATGATGATATTGTTACCCTGCTGTAGTGGGCCCCCCAAAAACCCGCCGGCATACCCCGAGGAACAAAACCCAAAGTGAAAAAGGAATAAAGCAAATGGAAAAAAATATTTTTAAGTGGGAGATGGAACCAAAAAATGGGGGAAAAAAGGGAAGAAAAAAAAATTTAAATATCAAAAAGAGTTTACCCCATTAGTAAATTAAAATACCCCCGGGGAAATGTTTTTTTGCCAGGAAAACCTTTTTAACACATAAGGGGACTTTGTAAAAAAAATTTGTCTGGGTCTAAAACTTTTTTGTTTTGCCCTCCCAAATAAATTTAAAGGGCGCCCCCCCCCTTTTTTTTCCCCAGAACCCACTTTTATAAAATGAAAGGGGAACTCGTTTTGGTTTTTTATGGGCAAAAAAAAAAAGTTTAGACCTAGACATTTTTCATACATGGGGCCCATAATGTTTTAAAAAAACATTTTTTTTTTGACTTTTTAAATTTTTTTGCTTTTTTTTTTTTTATTTTGGGTTTTCCTTTTATACTAAAAATATTTTTTTTTTAAATTAGCTATATTTCCCTTTTAAGGGTATTTTCACATGGCTTTCACCACGCCAGCGCGTATTTCTAAAGCTGGGGGGGGTCCCCCCCTTTTCAGACCCCATTATTTGAAATTGGGGAAAAGAAAATTTAAAATCATAGCCCCTTTTATGAAGATAGTTTTACCGTATTTGCAGGTTATTTTTTTTTTTTTTTTCTTGCTTTGTCCTATGTCCTATATGTTTTTATAAGGTTTTTTTTTGTCTAAACGAGGGCTGTTTTTAATCCTCCCTTGTTATTTAAAAATTATACTAATTTAAAGTTTTTTTTTACACTATGTATAATATTTTTTTTATTTTTTTCCCCTTCCTCGGGCACTGTTTATTTGTTTTTTTGGGTTGGGGCGTTTTTTTAAACCAGTGATTTTAAACTCTGTTTTTTTTGGGTTTAAAATTTTTTACAATTAAAATATTAATGAAAATTTGGGTTTGGATCGGTTTCTAACATTGAAACTTGAAACCCCCTCCCTCAACATTGTTGAAAGACCATTAAAAGTTAAAAAATATTGAACCCGAAGCCACTGTAACTTGAGGGACCACTGTATTGGCAGAAGTAGGTTTTAACTCTGCCCTGTTAGATGAGAAGGGGTTCTCCCAAAGCTTGTTTAGAGCCATCATACACCACTAGACATCTAGAAGTCTAAGAAACTCTACAATATACTATTTGCATGAATTAAAAAAAGTTATGTACACATAATTATACATGTAGTATAGCAATATAGGCCCCACATAAAGGCAAAAAAATAACCATGGCTTTTTAAATAATTTTTAATTAAACACTTTGAGGCATATTTAAAACCCAAATTTGGGGTCAGATTCTCCCCGCAATTTGAAACCAAAAACAATGGCGTACATGCTTTACATTATATTTAGTGTATATTTTATAAAGATTCTAAAAACACTTCGACCCAAAATTCCAAAAAAAAGGGGGCCAGGTCTCTAAAAAAGAGGTTTGGCTTCTGGAAAAGGGTGTGGCTTATTGTGCACCGCCGTGTGGCAAAAATGCACCAAACTTTTGCCGCAATTAGTGGCATAAAGTAAGCCAAATAACTGAAGTTGCAAAGTTAGACAAGACAATCTAAACTGGCACCAACAAAAATTTAAAATTTATACAGCATTTTAAAGATTTGTCTAGCCTAATTTTAAAACTAAGGGTGACACTAAGTTTTTAGACAGTATTGATGAATCGGGTTTTTTCTGTTGCCCAGTATGGTATCCAACCCCTTTCCCCCTACCTTCCAGATGCTTAAGTAGCAAATCTGATACAAGATATATCATACTTTTCCCTAAACGATAGGGAAAGTTGTGGACCCTGTTCACTGCTTTAAAACACTTGCGAATTCAGGGGGTTAAGTTTAATTCATTTGGGGTTAAACATAACAAATTGAAACAACATTATTTCAATGCTGTTTCTTAAGAAAAAAACAAATACAAGGGCTTTTTAAGAGACTAAGAGCCACATGTAGGGAAACCCCCGGGTCGGGCGAAACCTTTCCGCCATTTTTCCGGGGGAATCTGGCGCCTAAATTTATTTTGGGGGCCGGGGGCCCCTCCCATACAAAAGCATGAAAAACCCCCGCCGCGCCCCGCCATGTTAGGCGCTTGGCGGGCCTGGGGGCGCAGTGTGGCGCCGCCCTATGATTGGGCGCCGGAGGTAGTGCGGTCATACATGGGGGGAAAATTCCCCCGCGCCTGGCCATTGTGTTGGGGGCATGCGGGGACTGGGGGCCAGAGGGGGGTTTCGCCTATGATTCACCGCCGGTAGGGCCACTCAAACATGCGGGAAAAATTTCCCCCTGCGCCTCGGCCAGGTGTTTTGGGGCACATTGCGGGGACAGGGGCGCAGTGCGGGACTTAGGCGCCGGGGGGCTGCGCTGAAAAACATTTCCCCGGGGGGAACGAACGGGCTAAACAGCAAGAAATCAACCCAATGTGGGTGGGAGTTGAACAAAAATCCCCTTTTTTAAAAAGGGGCTTTCAACATTCTCAGGAAAAAGCTAAAACCCCTTAAAAAAATAAAAAATACTTAAAACAAAATCACTTTCCAATATCCTAATTCAGAATTAGGGAAAAAGGGAAAATTCCGGAAAAAACAGTAATTCAAATTCCCGAAACCCATTCTGATTGGGCCGGGATAAACTTGGCCCCAAAAAAAAATAAAGGGGCGACCTTAACCATTAAAAAACCCATGGGGGAAATTTTGACCCTCAGAATCCAAGGCGGGGGTTTGTTCAAATACAGTTAAAAAAGGGTGAAAAGAGCTATTGGTTAAGGGTAACCGGGGATGGCAAACTCAGCCCCCCAATCAGAATAAAAAGGGCAGACACCCCCTTCTTTCCTAGGAAAGGGATAAACCCAAACAGAATCCCCTGGCAGGACAGTTCAAAATACTGTAAAAAAAAATAAAAGAGGTGATTTGGGTGAGTAGCGGGGGCTCGGGTAGCTCAGCCAATCAGAAAGGAAAACGCAGAGACCCATTCCCAAACCCATTTAGAATTATTGACCCCAATCAAATAAGCGACAAAGACCCCCTTTCCCAGTCTAAAGGAGAAGTTTAGAAACCCAACAGAATCCACGGCGGAAATTTAAAATACATAAAAAGACAGAAAAGAGCTGATTGGCGAGCTACGGGGCTTGGCTAAACCCAGGCCCAAACAGGGGCGGAGCTACTTTCCCATTTTATTCCCATGGGGGAGATGGGCGCTCCCGAAATTTTCCGGGACTCAGGGCCCCGGGGCGGCATGAAGTAAAAAATAAAAAATATATTTTTTATTAAGTGTAAAACATTATCAAAATAAAGAGCAAACCCTTTTTTTACAAATAAAAAAAAGTTAAAAACCCAACAATCGCGTTTTTCGCCGAGCCCGGGGCTACAAGGGAATTGCAAAAGGAAAAATTGCCGGGGAAAAACAGTAAATTTAAATTGTTTTAAGCTATTCTCATTTGGGGCGGCATAAACCACCAAAACAAAAAGGAGTGACAATGTCCCATTAAAACCCATGGAAAGAATAGAACCAACCCAAAAAGGGGCCCCCAAAGCCCTTTTTTTCCCATGGGGGAAAAAATTTAAAAAATCATATTTTCCCAAGGGGGGGGAAAAAGTTTAAAAAACAGTAAAAATTTCAGAAATAGCGATTGGTTAAGCAGCGGGGGCCTCCCCTTTGCCCAAACAGATCGGGAAGCTACTTTCTCATAAGTTTTTATGGGGGAAAAAAAATTTTTGAGCGCGCTCTGTGATTGGGTTTGTTAAAAGAGGGGCCATTATTTTTGGGGATGTTTTATTTAAAAAAGAATGAAAAAAATTGGGGGTAAAAAAAAAAAAAATAGTTAAAAACAATAAAATCATGTTTTTTTTTCCCTTTTTTTTTTGGGGTTTCAAAAACATATTTCTATTTATCCTTTTGGCATAACGAAAATAAAGAAATAAACCTTTATTTTAAATTTTTTTAAATATTTTTTTCGTTAACCCCATATTAACATTTCTTTTAAATATACACATCTTAAAATTTTTACTTCAGTAGTGTTTAATTTTTTTTTCGGGGCCTTTTTTTAACCTGTTTATTCTCAATTGGGGAATGTTTGAAAACCCCCCTAGGAAGCGTCGCTTTTTTGGGTTTCCCATTTGGGGACCAAAAAACGGCCGGGGGCCCCCCCCCCCCCTTTTTAAACTTAAAAGGGCCCCCCAATTCCCCAAGGAAGCCCCGCTCAGGAAATTTTTTTTCCCCCTGGCCCCCTTTTGAGAAGGTAGCTTTGCCGCTTTTGATTGGCTAACTTGGAAAGAGCCCCCGCCCCCTTCAACCAATCACCTTTTTTGCTTTTTACGTATTTTGAGAAATGCCCCCCCCTTTGAATAGTTTTGGGCAATTTTTCTCCCCTTTGGAATAATGGGCATTGGGCGCTCCTAACGAAATTTTTTCTGGGTTTTTGGCCCGGAAACCCAAAGGGGAATTTCTTAAACCCCCCAAATTTTAATTTCCTTAAAATTTTTCCCGATTCTCTTTTCTATTGCAATTTCCCTAGTAGCACCGGGGGCCTTTTGGCGACAAACGCGTTTTTTTCGGGGGATTTTTAAAAAATGCTTTTTTTAAAAAAAAGGTTTTCTCTGTTTTAAAACCCAAAAAATTTTTACCCCTTAAAAAAAAAAAGTTATTTAAAAACCCCTTTTGGCCCCCGCCCCGGGGCCCAGGGCCCCAAAATTTCCGCCCAACTCTCCATTAAATAAAAATTGGGGAGAAGTAGGGCCCGGGGGCCCGGGGGCCTTGGGATTTTTGGGTTTGGGGTAGCCAAGCACCCCTTTTGGGCCCGGGCCCCTCACTCTTTTTTGTCTTTTTTAAAAAGGTTTTTTGAAACTGTCCCGCCTTTGATTTTGATTGGGCGCCAAAACCCCATGGGAAAAAATGGGCCACGTCGCTTTCCTAATTCCCGATTTTTTCCAAAAACTTTTTTCCAAAAAGGATTTTAATGGGGGGCTTTGTCGCTCCTATTCTGAATTTTTGGGGGCCTGGGCCTTTCTGGCCCGACCCAATAGTACTTTAAGGGAAAAAGGAAATTAAAGTAAAAACCCCGCAATTTTCCCCCTCTAAAATTTCAATTTTCCCTTTTGTAGCCGGGGGGGTTCCCCCGGGGGGTTTTCGGGGTTTTTTTTAAAAAACCTTTTTTTTTTTTTAAAGAAGGGTTCCCCTCCCCTTTAAACGTTTAAATTTTGTCTTTAAAAAATAATTTTTATTAAAACCCAAACCCCCCTAAAACAAAAAAACCCGAAATTTTAGTTTTCGGCCCCCCAAATTTTTTTCCCCCCCATTAACCTTTTTTAAATTTGGGGGAAAATACTCACCCTTTTTTCCCAATTTCTTGGGGGGAAAAAGGCCCCAACCCCCCCTCCCCACCAACCCCCTTTTCTTCTTTTTAAAAACCCCGTAATTTAAAATTTAAAAAGGGCCCATTTTGGAAAACCTTTTTTAGGTTTTAAACGGGGCCCAATAACCCAAAAAGGGTTTTTTTTTTTCCGGGCCCCAATCCCGTTTTGGGCCATCTAAGCCCCCCAAGGGGGCCCCCCTTTCTCAGCCTATTTTTTAAACTCCTTTTTTTGTCTTTTTAAAATGTATTTTTTAATTATCCCCGGCCTTGGGATTCTGATTGGTTTAAATTCCTTTCCCCCTTAGGGGTTTTAAATTTGTTCCCGTCCCCCTTCCTATTTTGATTTGCCGGGGTTTTTGCCGACCAAATTGAAAGAAAAGGGCCCGAATTTAATTCCTTTTTTTCCCGCCTTTGTCCAATACAACAAATTCTTTGAAATTGGACCCCCTTCCCAAAAATGGGGGTTTAAAAAAAAAATTTTTTGTTTTTAAATTAAGGGTTTTTTTTTCTTTAACCTTTTTTTTGACACTTTTTTTTCCCGCCTTTAAAAAAGGGATTTTTTTTTTAGGAATCCTTTTCCCATGCTGCCGGGAAACGGAAACGCCCAGATTTTCTTTCGGGGATCTTCTTTTTTTCGGGGTTTTTTCCTCGCATGGGTTTCCATCCCTGCATCACTTTGCCCGCCGGAGGATTTAACCAAAAAAAAGGGGTTCCTATCCGGGAGCTTTTCCCATCACTGGGACTGGGCCCCCCTCGCTTTTTGCCCCCACCGCCATCGTACATGCCTCGGAGTTTTTTGAGCGCTTTGGGGGCCCCTTTCCCGGGGACCCGGAACCCCCTACCCCGGGCCCAACGGCCCCACCTGCCCGCCCCTTCATGTGGGGGCCCCAAACGAAATTTGGGGAACACTGGCCAACACTTTAACCCCGCAACCGGGGGGAACAGGGGGGGATTCCGGGGCTGGGGGCCAGTATAAAGCCAAAAACCAAAAACCCGTTCTAACCCCCGGGCCCTTTACCATTTTGGGGTACCCTTTTTAAAGGGGTTTTAAATTTAAAAAGGCCAACCCGCAACCCCCCAAAAAGAAATACCTAATACCCCCGCCCCTTCTAACTAACCAATTTTACCTTAATACCCCAAATTGCACCAAAAACTGGAAAAAACCCAAATTTTAAGGAAAAAACCCCCATACCCCAAAATATTTAATTAAATAAAAAAATACTCCAACCCTTTTTATTTTAATTAACCCTCTTGCCCCGGTCACCCAAGGAAAAACCCCCCCAATACCTTATCGGGGGGGTCCCTTTTATACTGAAAAAAAAACCAGCTGATTGTACCCCACATTAGGATGGCTTAGTGAAAATTATTGTGGAACCCTGATGATGGGGTAAATGAAAGTCAGATTTTTCCCAAAAATTTGCTAGAACCCTTTTAAAATTTAAATATTTGAATTATTTTAACAAAACAGATTTTTTTAGATTTAATGTAATCTATGGAAAAATTGTAATATGAGCAGAAAATGTACATTTGTAGACCATTTTTTGAATTAATGATGGAAAAAATCATTAGGTGGTTGTCTAATCGTGACAACCGCTTTTTCAAATGAAACCAACCCAGAAATTTAGCTTGTAAAAAAAAAACTGTTGGGGACTGGGCCCTTCTGAAATAATTTTATAACCCTTTTGGGTCCATTCAATAACAAGCACCTTTTTTAAACATTTAAATAAAAGGGCCACCAATTAGGGAATTTTTTTTAAAAACTTTTTTTGGCCCTTTATTTTTTCTGGGTTTAATTTGGGGGCCCCCCCCCATGTTTTTTCAACATTCCCCATTTAAACATATAACAAGGGAAGATCTTCTATGCCTTTTCAAAGAACAACATGCAAAAAGAAAAAAAATTTAAATGGTTTAAATCCCCGAAAAAAAAATAAAATTTATAGTAATTACAAATTTTCTTTTGGGGGTCTTAAACCCTTTTTAGGGAAAATTTTAAAAGTTTTTGTAAGACAGACTTAAACTCCAATATTATTTCCTCTGGGTGATGGGGGAATGAAACTGTTGCCTTTTTTATTTTTTTTAAAAATTTTTGTTTTAAAAAATTTTTAAAATTCCCTTTTTTATTTTTTTTTTAAATTTTTTTTTTGGTATTTTTTTTCCTTTTTTTTGAGTAAAATTTTAAAAAAAATTTTTTTAATTTTTTTTAAAATTCTTTTAAAAATTTAAAAATTTTTTTAAATTTTTTTATTCCTTTTTTTCTTTTTTTTTTTTTTTTTTTTTAAGTTTTTTTGTTTTTTTTTTTTTTTTTAAAAAATTTTATTTTTTTTTTTTTTTTTTCCCCCTTTTTTTTTTGTAAAAAAATTAAAAAGTTTTTTTTTTTTTAATTTTTTTTTTTTTTTTTTTTTTTTTTAAAAAAAATTTTTTCCCCTTTTTCTTTTTTTTTTTTTTTTTTTTTAAAAAAATTTTTTTTTTTATTTTTTTTTTTTTTTTTTTGGTTTTTTAAATTTTTTTTTTTTTTTTTATATTATGTTTTTTTGTTCCAATATAAACCGTTTAATGAGAAATGCAATAATGTGTCTGGAGAAAATGTACCAAGCCTTTCTCAATAACAATGGCCAGTATTATAGTTAAATTACTTTGGAACATTGTCACTTTTTATTGCAGTCAATTCCTGCAGTATACTACAAAAAAAATATTAGTTTGCAGAAACGACCGAAAATATTGCATCCATAGCATAAAAATTTATTGACGCTGACTTTTGAAACTATCAGAAACATATTGAGAATAGAAAATTTGCATCTGATCATTTTTGGATATGAACCAAGTGCAAGCAAAATAAATGTGTTTTTGATACTATACCTTGTGATAGTGTGAATTTCTACCTCTGGGGAATGCTTACAGGGCTTGTCTGACTAGTTCTGCTGGTGATATCTGAGGAATGGCTAGTAACTGCAGAGGCCACTGATTGGCAGCAGTTATAACATGCTGAGCTGAAGTCACCAATGACATGACCAATGACTGTGATTTGTCAGTCATCAGAAAACCCTTATAAAGAAAATAACATATGCAAATAGGGAAAATATAAAAATAGAACAGAGACGCAATCCCGCAAAACCTCCTGGTAACAGACACTTTTACAAGAATAAAACAGCAACAAATACAGCAAATCTGCAAGTAAACTGACTATCGATCTGTGGTGTATCGTGCTGCAGAAATTATTTTATCTTAAAAGGAATAATCCAATACAAATTTTTTTATTTCAAATAGAGCCAAAATGTTTGTTCCCTATTGCCTTCCCGCCGCCCCCCATCAAATTTTTTTTTTTTTAAAAATGTTGTGGGGTGAACAGGAAAAAATATATTTGTGCTTTTTTATGGGTTTAGTTTTTGTTGGAGTTTATGTTGAACAGTTCAATTGACATTTTATCTGTATTCTGCAAGTCAGTAAGTATACAAGGGCCACATTATCACTACTATATAGTGATTCGTGTTACTGACCAAACCAGTATACCAAGACCAATATTACCAATAACGAAAATAAACAAGGACCCAACATATCACTGCCATATAGTGATTAATACCATGATATTGTCAATGACCAATATACTAAGACCAATAATACCAATAACAACAATATACAAGGACCAAATAATACAACATCAGGACCACGTCTTACCACCATAAATGGTTTGTATAATACCATCGTACTGTTACTGAAAATAACCCATTAGACTAAGACCACTAGGGACCATAGATAGTTCTACACAGACTCTGTAGGCTGTATACTACTGCCATACAGTGACCATAAAGTGGTAGATAGCAGTGAACACAGGCTCTGCAGACATATAAGTGATTACAGGACAGTTACATTTAGGGACTCATAGGTGACGTCTTTTCTGATGAGAGTCGTTCTCTTCCCATTTCCTTTCTTCATCCAGTCCAGACCAGCATGGCGTTTTCTCTCAGCCACAACTCTTCCCAGCAGAATTTATTACACAAACATGTTAGACTCCGAACGGTGAAAGTTCTCCCAACCAACTATAGAACCCTCATTTGTGCCACCAGTAGGTAAGAATACACCCCATATAGTTGACAGCCCCCCAGATTAGACGCTTCTTTTAGGTAGGTTAGACCTTAAAAATTAGTCAGATAAGTGGTAGACTCTTCCGATTTAAGTAGGCAAAGTCTCCCTTCAGTATAGGGCCCCCTCTAGCAAAAAGATAAGTAGATAGGGCCCCTTCTAGTAGGTATGCAGGTAGATAGGGCCCTTTATGGTAGGTCGGCAGGTAGATAGGGCCCTTTGCGGTAGGTAGGTAGATAGGGCACCTCCTGGTAAGCAGTTAGGGATACTTAGGGGTAGGTAGTTAGGGCCAGTTATGGTAGATAGTTAGGGTCACTTAGGGAAGGTAGTTAGGGCCACTTACGGTAGGTAGTTAGCGCCACTTATGGTAGTTAGTTAGAGCCAATTATGGTAGTTATACCACCTTTCTTCTCCCAATTAAAAAAATTAAAAATAATATTCACCTCGGTACTTGACTGTTCCACCGTTGACATCATCACGCCACCTACTTTAGGGTGCCAGTATCGGCGTCTACTAGGCACAAGTATAACGATAGGCTTAGGACCTAGTACAGGCAGTGGTGCGATGACATCATTGCATCACACCTCTGCCTTCAGTAGGTTAAGCGTATACCGGCTACTTTGCCTCAGCCGCTGCCTGCACTGTGCAGGCGGTGGCTGTGAGTGCTGTATGGTGAGTGCGGCCTGTCGCAAGTGCGACCGCTGGAACCCCTGTAACTGTTTGGAAGGGTTGGTAAGGCATGGTGCACCCCAATAGCAAATAAGTCCAGAGAGACGGGGGTCTGCAGTAAACCAGTGCACTTCTTTAATGGAGGAACTCAAGTGCAACACAATACAGACAAGACACTAAGGGCTACTTTGAATGAACCGGTTAGGTCCTAAAACTCATTTTTTTGCCCATAGAAAACCTTGGAAAAAGAGTGATTTTTAACCTAAACAATCATACATTTTGCCCTAAGAGCCACATGTAGAAAACTGCCCTTTGGTCTAAGACTTTTTTTTGCCCAAACAAACCAATCACGCCCCCCCTTTAAATTTCAAAAGACCCTCTGAAAAAATAAAGGGGAACTTTTTGGGTTGCTTTTGGGCAACAAAAAAGTTTTAGACCAAACTTTTTTTCATACATGTCCCCCCTAAAAAACTGAAAGATTCCCCATTTTAACCCCCAGTAGAACAAAACCCCGGTTAAAAAAAGTTTAGCTTCCCTCCCGGGTCCGAAGCGGAAATGCGGGCTAAAGCACTGTCGTCCCGGGGTTTTTTTTGCCCCAGCATCGGGCGGGCCCTTCCTTGGTCAAAGGGCTGGGACACGGGATCTCTTTTTTGGTATCTTCAGAACCCCTCTTTTGGTCAAAAACCGGGCGGGTTCGGCAGAGTCTCTTTCCTAACCCCAAGGGCCACTATCTGTAAACCAATAATGGTTCTAGTGCCATTTTTTTACATGATGATCAAGATGAAAACTGGGAACCCCTCAAATTTGGGAAGGGGGAGTGGAGAAGCAAAACCCCTTACAATAACATTTTTTAAAATTTCAGTCTCCATACTTTGTATAAAATCTTCTATTTTGGCCTATGAAAAGGGCCCAAACATCTTTTCAAAATGATCTAAATTTTTCCCTCCAAAACTCGGGCCTTGGCATTTTAGCAAAATGAAAAGCCCCCAATTTTTTCAGTCCATAGGTACAAGTCTCAGAGTTTTAAATTAAAGCCTATGTTTTAAAACCCTTCAAAAACAGTGAAAGTTTTAAAAGGCAAAAAAACAGGACATATTATAAAAAAAGAATATAACTGATTTTAACAAAAAAAAAACCAGAAAAAAAGGGCAAAAATTTAGTATAAAACTATGGGGGGGGGGCTTTGGCCTTTTTGCTGAAAGGCAAAGGGGTCCGCTTTTTAGCTGAGCCCAAAGGGGGAATACATAAAACGGCTTAAAAAAACGGGTTTTCCGGGACTAAAATCTGCTGAATTTTTGGGGACGGAGTTCTGAGAACCCCTAAAGACAAAAGAAAGCATTTTCCCCTAACCGAAGCTGCTCCGAAAATTTTACAGAGGGGAAACCCAGGAAAACCCAAGAAAACCTGTTATAAACCCGGCGGGAAATCTTTTACCAGAAAGCCTCCCGTGGGGTAAGGGAGGGGGCCAAAAAGGGGGGGCGCAGCCGTCCATGCGACACCCCCTAATACGGGAGTCCGTGAGAAGTTCAACTACCGGGTTCAAAAAGCCAAACCCCCCTCCCTAATTCCCGGCCCAAATCTGACCTCATCATTTTCCCGGGGGCCCTGGAAAATCGTTTTCAGGCTGCGGTCTATAAAACCCCACCCTGAGGGCAGTGTCTCATCTCCTTGCCGATTTTGGGCAGTGGTGCGGGCCCATTTTTAAAACGGCCAAAACAAAAACCCCCCGTAAGCCCGAACTAAAACCCGGAAGAAAACTCACCACCGGGCTCTCCCCCGGGTGAGGTCCCGCAGAGCGGGTTTTCCCGAGTGAACCCGACTCACACCTAGGGGTGGGGGGGGTTTGGGGGTGGTGTGGGGGGTCGCCGGGGGGCCCCGCAGCGGGGAGCTCCTGACCCCCTTTATTCCTCTTCCCCGGGCTGTGAGCCGCCCGCCGCCCCCCAAGCCTGGATCCCCCCTTGGGGGTCTGAATAGGGGGAGCCGCATGGGTCCACCTGCTGATTTTTTCCCCGGCCCCGGGGAAAGGGGGCTGAAGGGACCCAAAATCTCCAGGGACGACGTTTTCCCAGCTGTGGGGGGAAAGAGAGGAGGCGGCTGCGGAAGCCCCACTGAGAGGCGCAGGGATCCGGCCACCGTGCGGCTGTAGCAGGGGGTGACTCCTACGGACGGGGCGCGATCCGCCTTCACTCGAGCCGGGAGGGCGAAGGGGAGACATCCTAGCGGGGCTCCTGCTCCATGGCCCGGACGTAGCAGCCCTCAACGCCTCAACCAGCTACTTCTGATTGAGACCTCGAGCCGCAGGAAAAGATCCGGTGGTGAGTACAGGTTGCTCCCCCAGAGTCACAAACAGCCATCGGCTGGCGGCCATACTGACAGGGAAGCATCCGGCCCCGTCACCAGCAGAGACACCGCCACAGTACTTATTAGAAGCGCCTAACCGGGGCAGAGACTCTAAGGGATATACTCCTACTGTGTATGCGACGTAAGGCTTGCAGGCGGCTATTTTCATAATATTATTCAACCCACCACAAAGAAGCTCCTTCTGAATAAAAAAGCCCGCGTAAATCTCCCGCCATACCACGTCTCCCTGCATAAGGGAAAACGCGGCATAGACCCTTGTGATTCTCCCAAGCATAACATTCTATGACAGTGCCAAAACGGAATGTGGCTTTAATCTGGAAATCATAATTTACCAGTAAAGCTGACCACAAATCCCATAGAAGAATATCAGCACTGACCCTGAGCGTACTGTGTGGTGCGTCGTTCCTTGGTCACTGAGCTGTTATTTCCAAGAACAACAATCTTAACTCCCAATACCACCTTAGAGCAAGGGACATTACAAAATCCACAGAGCTACCTCCATATACTGTTCACCAAGGACTTATATAATCTGATAAAACAGAATCTCCCCCAAAAGACAAGGCTCGGGAACCCAAAGCTATTTTCCTTTGGGCTAAAAGCTTGAAAACCCAACAAAATAATCAACTTCAGCCCCCTTACAATTGTTAAGGCTCTTAAATCCGGGGAACCCGGGGAGTCCTAAAATTACCTAAAAAAGGTTTTATTCCTTAACTCTCTCCCAAATAATTATCCTTTCCCCAAAACGAAAATTTAAAAGGGTTTAACCCCTTGGGAAAAATTTTCTTTAATTCAAACACTCCGGCTACACCTGCCAAATAAAGATATTGACCCATCCTCACCTTTATCACTACAACATACCAAATATAATAGCCTTCAGTAGAGCTCGAGATTAACAAAATGGGGGGCACCTCCACAACCCCAAACCAAAACAACCACCTAAGCCTACAAAAGCGACTGAGTTTTTTCCCAGTTAACCAAACCCTTCGACCCCTCAAAATCTAAAAACATCAAATAAAATTTCCCCCCCCAGCCCCTCCCCCGGGCCCTTTCCGATCAGAATCGGTGGATTTTTCCCCCCCAAGAGCCCACTAAGAAACCCAAAACCCCAAACGAGGCCACGCTAAAAACCCTCTTCGCCCCCTTCATCCCCTACTTACAACAAATTTAAAAAAACATAGATGGGGGACTTCAAAAAAGACACCTTTTCCCTTGGTTTCAAAAAAAAAAAACAAAATTGAGAGAAAAAAGGGGGAATTTTGTCAAATCTCAAAAACCCCTTTTGGGATCAATGCAAATGCAACCTTAGAGGAAGAAGTAAAAACCCCATTCCGGCAAAATTTTGGACCTGGGGGAAAATAGGAAAACGCCGAAAAAATTTATTCGCTTGAGAGGGGTTTATTCCCGAATCAGTAAGCCCCCATTTTTCAACTCTCCCCTACTCACAAAAATTTTAAGGGCCCGTTAGCCTACCAAACGCCCCACCTTGGTTTTAAAACGGGAAAGTTTAAAATAGATTTGCCCAAGCCCAACCTTACCCTCTTCGATACCCAGAGATGTTTTGGCCAAACCCCAAATTTTTTTAAACAAAAGATGTTTTTCGGGAAAATTTCCCCCCGTAATGGCAAAAACCCCCCCCCTAAAAAAAGGTTTTAAAAAAAACCCCTCCATTTTTCCTAAATTTATGGGCCCGGGGGAACAATGTTAAAAAAAAGGGAATTTTTGCCATATCCCAAAAGATTCGGGCGAGAGAGTAACATCAATTATCATTGGGGTTTCCCAGTCAACCCTGGTTTTTTAACCAAGCAAAACCAAAAACCTTTTAATCTGCAACACCCCATTGAAGGTTAAAGTTTCTCTTTTTCCCAAGGGACCAAAATTTCCCCCCGGGAAAGGGAAACCCAAACCCCCATCAATTTTTGGAAAAAAGGAAGACCCAAAACATATCCCCTCTCGGGACGGAGAAACAAAAAGGCAAGGGAAAAGACCCCCGCCCGGGAATGACTCACTGGGAATCCACCAACTTTTTCCCAACGGGGCTAAACCCTTTTATGAGCTCAAAGTTTAAGGTTGCAAATTTGGCAAGCCCCCTCCCGAAAAACTTGCCCCCACCTCTTTTTTTCCAAATTTTTGGAAATCAGGTCCCATTCAAAAATTTTATTTTTTATTTGGGAAAAAAATGTTTTTTTCCTTCGGTCTCTCACCTTTTGGGTTTTTTTCCCTTTTTGGGTTGTTTCTTTTGCCTCATCAAGCCCAAACCCTTTTCCAAACGTTAAAACAGACGTCATAAAAGTTTGTTTTTAAAAATACATACAAATTGAAATCAAACAAATCCTCTCTGCTTTTCAAAGGGGGTTTTAATACCCATGTCGCTAAATGTTTAATGGGTTAAATTCCCCAATTTAAAAGAACCTTGCTTTGGGGGACTTTCCCTAAAGCAAAAGGAAAGCCGTAGTGTGCCCTCCAAAGCAATCATCTCAATAGGGGTGGAATTCAAGAAGACTGAAACATAAAAGATTTCCTTTTTTCTTTCATACCTCAGCGGACTCTAAAAAAGCTGGAGTCGCTATCTTTATCAAAGACAAAAATTCCCTTTTCACACTCCCGGGGAAAACCATTTAGACCCAAAAGGCCGCTAAAATTATATTAGACTGCCTATTTAATTTCCCCTTTTCCATATACCATTTTGGGCATTGAAAATGCGCCTAACACCCATCAATTTTTCCTTTTCTACCCGAAAATCATACCAAAAACGAAGGGGAATTACAAAGCAAAACTTACTTATAAAGCCCGGGGACTTAAATGTGGTTGTAAACCAAAATTTAAGATAGGTCCCCTGGTAGCTCCAGAAACGCCCCTGACATACATCCTTTTCTTTTAGAAGAAAACCTCCAACGACATTGGCTTTTCACTCACCCCCGGGGAATTTTGATTTACCCTACTACACCTTGCAAACCCCAAAAAAACCCATTCCCAGATTGACTTTTTTTCCGCAAATAGACAAACCCTTCTAAAAAATTTTTATCTGAAAAATTTTTCGTTAAAACCCTGGGGTTTGGGGGGGACCCCCCCAAATTTAATTTCAATTAAAACGCGTTTGGCCCTCCGCTACTCTCCAAAAGGCGTTTTTAACCATTTTTTATTAAAAGTCGGCGGAAAATTTTAACAGAAAAAACAAAAAAGGGCCCAAAAGAAAATTTCTCTATAAATACCCCCCTCTGCCCATCTGCTAGTTCCCCTTTTTGGGGGCCCATAAGGCAAAAATAAAGGAGTACTGCCCCTCCATTGCCCCCAGAGAGAAAAAGAAAAAGAGACCCCAACCTTTAAAAACCCTCTTGGATAATATCAATCACTGAGAAGAAAAATTTAAAAAAAAAACCCAAAACCCCCGTATCAATACGAACTCAACCCCCTTAAAAAAAAACTCAGAGAATTTTAAATTTGAAACTGCAAAAACACCAATTTTTGCTAAATTTAAAAAGGAAAATTTTTTTCCTAATGGAATGCCCCGGGGGGAAAAAACGGGGGCAAAGGTCAAAAAGACCCCAAGGGAAAATCTAAAATTGCCTTTCTTGCCACACCCGACAAAAAGAAAAAAAATTTTTTGACCCCCAAAAATAGCTTAAAGCATTTGGCCCGAAAATACTATAAATCCCTTACAAATTATTTAAACAAAAAACCCAACCCCCCCTTTTGTTTTTAACTCAAAAAATTAAAACCCTTCCCCCTCTCAAATTAAACTTTCCCCCGTACTTTAAAAAAGAGGATAAAAAAGTTCCTTAACTCTTTCCCTTGACGGGTTTAAGAAAAAAGAATCTTTTTTATCCACCCAAACCCAAAATTTAACAAAGCCCCCGGGCCCCATGGGTTCACTAATAAAAATTAAAAAATTATTCCCTACACCCCCCTTGCTCCAAACTTATTGAGTATCTTTTATCCACTATTGCCGAAGGCAAAAATGCCAACTGAAATCTGGGAGCGATTTAAACCACAAAACCAAAAAACAGGGGAAAACCCCCGACTATAACAAATTACAGACCTATCTCTCTTTTTAAAATTTCGACACAAAATTTTTTTTCAAAAAATTAATTTGGCAAATAGAAATCAAAAACCCTCTTACCTTTCCCTTTTTAATAAAAAACCAAAGGGAGGTGGGCGTACAAGGCAAAACAACTAGGGATTTGGGAAAAAACGCAGAATACCCAGATATTCTACTTTTTAGTTTTAAAAAACAAAAAACAACCATATTTTTTTTTTTGTTTTTTTTTTTGATTTTTGGTTGGAGAAAGCAAATTTGACCGCATAAAATTGGGTGTATTTACAAAAGTACAAAAAAAATTTGGGGTTTAATGGAAAAATTTTTAAAACCATACTGTCACATATAATACTCTCCCGGGCCCCCCCAAAATTTTTACCCCCAGGGTTTTTTCTTATACATTTTTCCCCTTTCCAATGGCACCCAGGGGAGGGAATTTCCCCTTAACAAACCCTTAATATTTAATTTATGCCCTTGGGCCCCCACAGAATCTAAAGGGTGTCCCCCCCTCCATTCAAAGGGGATCTCCCCTGTTTTTAAATCTAACCACAAAGTAAGTTTTTTATGCCGACGACTACAAAATTTTTGCTTTCCAAAACCCCCAAACATCAATACCCATTTTTTGGGAAATTCTAGACAGTATTTTAAAAATAAAAAAATTATAAAAAAAATATGAAACCCAAAACTAAAGGGTGCTAAACAGTTAATTTCCCACCTCTTCTTGGAACCCCCCCGGAAAATTTTAAATTTTTTTTTGGACCCGATTCCTAAGGGCACCCATTTAGGGGTTTAAAAAAAAACCCCTTATTAAAAAAAACACCGATTAGATTTTTAAAACCCAAGGAAACTTAAACTTCTTTTCAATTTTGAAATTAAAAAGACCCAACATAATCCTCTACCGGATAGCAAAGGATAAAATTTCAAAAATGCCCTTTTTCAAAACCCCGGGGTTTTTATAAGTTTCCCGACCTTGCCCTTTTTGTTCCCACCAAATTTTCTTTCAATTTTACAATCCCTTTTTAATACTCATTTTTCCCGGGGGAACCCAAAAACCCACTTTTTTTAAAAACAAAAATCTCTTTAGAAAAATAGCAGCTAGGGGGGAAGGGCCTGTCCCGAACCTCCCTTTTCTTTTAAAATTGCCGCAATTTTGGGGGCCAAAAAGGCAACTCTGGTTTAAAACCCAATCAAAATCACTGGGCATTTCCCCTTTGAGACCCCATTTAGAACACCCATTCTGATGATGGGGTTTTTATTTCTCTTCCCCCCCCTATTAAAGACACAAGTTACCCAACTGGGGGCACCGACCCTTTAACATATAAACCATTGTGTGGGCCCAAATAAATTTTCCCAAAAAAGGCGGCTCAATCCCTAGAGGAAAATTTGGCCCATAAAAGTTTTTTACTACAAAATGGGCCCCCCACCCTTTTTTCCTTTTTTGCTGGGGGCTTTCTAAAGGGTTTTGGACAGTAGGAGAATTTTTTTTGATGGCGTTTTTTTTCAAGCTTATAAAGAACTTAGAGAAGAGGTTTGAAACCCCCCCGCATTTAAACCCGTTCCTTTGTTCCAAACCCCCAGATTAAAACACACAGTACAGAGCTTAACCTGGCCCACCCCAACCCCACACCCCAACCCTATTTGATAACTTCTTATCACAGAAAAAAGGCTTTGAAAAAGGCCTCTCGATCGCTTATAACATTCTAAATAAAGATTTGGAAGAAACCAAACCGGAGTATGCCTTTAAGTGGGAAAAGGAACTAGGGGAAGTATACTCAAGTGAGGACTGGATTAATGCTGCTTTGAGCCCGTATCGACATTCTAAATGCGCCAATCATATAGAATTATGCAGGAAACTGCATCTCAGGTGGTATCTCACCCCCAACCGCCTGTCCCACTTATCTCCAGGTCAATCAAAACTCTGCTGGAGAAACTGTGGAGCTTCAGGATCACTGCTGCACATGTGGTGGAGTTGCCCATCCACAAAACTTTTGTGGGGAGAAGTTGAGGGGTTACTCTCAGAGGTGTTGGGCTCACCCATAATCCTTACTCCAAAACTAGCGATATTAGATATCACCTTAGAACAAAATCCATCAACATTTCAGACCATCATATTTCATGTTCTCACAGCAGCTCGCATGGTCATAGCTTCTTACTGGAAACTTCCAACACCTCTTAAGATAGCAGAGGTAATTAGCAGAACAAACCTCCAATACCACTCAGAGGTGTGTTTGTTGGTCCCACCTCATCTAGCTTTTCATAATAGAAAGAGATGGTCCTGCTGGACCGAATCCAGGTTCTTTAATTGAACAAGTAGAAGAATTATATACCCCGTGTTGTTACCCCAACAAATCCAATCTCATCTTGTCTTTTCACTTGATACTGATTCTAGACAAATGTCGGATTACTGCAATATTCTGAATCTGTATATGTTATAAGGAAGATTTGAATGGCGTCTCGTTTTTTCCTTTACTGTACTTTAATTGTGTAAAAAGATGATTCTTATTGTAATGAATGTTTCGTGAGGCTCTGTTTAATGGTTGTATTCTTATAAGGTTATATTATTGATAACTCGGTACTTCATGTTGTACTTAACTGTTCATGTTTATTTTTTTGGAAAATAAAATAAAATTTATGTTTAAAAAAAAAAAAGAAAGGTGATTTGAGTGCCTTTGAACGTGGCATGGTTGTTGGTGCCAGAAGGGCTGGTCTGAGTATTTCAGAAACTGCTGATCTCCTGGATTTTCACGCACAACCTTTCTCTAGGGTTTACAGAGAATGGTCCAAAAAAAGAAAAACATCAGTGAGGGGCAGTCCTGTGGGCGGAAATGCCTTGTTGATGCCAGAGGTCAAAGGAGAATGGGCAGACTGGTTCGAGCTGTTAGAAAGGCAACAGTGACCAAATAGCCACCCGTTACACCAAGGTAGGCAGAAGAAGCATCTCTGAACGCACAGTACGGCGAACTTTGAGGCAGATGGGCTACAGCACAGAAAACCACACTGGTGCCACTCCTTTCAGCTAAGAACAGGAAACTGAGGCTCAATTTGCCCAAGCTCATCGAAATTGACAGTAGAAGATTGGAAAACGTTGCCTGGGCTGATGAGTCTCGATTTCTGCTGCGACATTCGATGGTAGGGTCAGAATTTGGCGTCAACAACATGAAAGCATGGATCCATCCTGCCTTGCATCACGGTTCAGGCTGGTGGTGGTGGTGTCAAAGGGGTGGGGAATATTTTCTTGGCACTCTTTGGGCCCCTTGGTACCATTGAGCATCGTTGCAACACCTTGGTTGAATCTATGCCACAAGAATTGAGGCAGTTCTGAAGGCAAAAGGGGTCCAACCCGTTACTAGCATGGTGTACCTAATAAAGTGGCCGGTGAGTGTATATATATATATATATATATATATATATATATATATATATATATATATATATAATATATAATATATACAGACATATGAAAAAGTTTGGGCACCCCCTATTAATCTTAATCATTTTTAGTTCTAAATATTGGTGTTTGCAACAGCCATTTCAATTTGATATATCTAATAACTGATGGCACAGTAAATTTCCGGGTTGAAATGAGTTTTTTTGTACTAACAAAAAATGTGAAATATTAGTTATTAGAAAAAAAAATTAAAATGGTGTTGCAAATCCCCAAATATTTAGAACTAAAAATGTTTAGATTAATAGGGGTCCCAAAAACTTTTTCATTACTGATATTTATTTTGACCCCAAATTTAAAATCGCATTTTTCTTGAAATCAATATCCCATTTATAATCAAAAAATATTGTGAATAAATTTCTCCTGCTTTTTTGGCAAGTGGAAAACAACAGTTAGAAACAAGGCAATTATCAAGAAAACCCCTTTTAAAAGGATTGTTCAGAGGTGGTACCAGACCATTTTTCTGTTCTCATCCTTTATGGCTTTTGGGTTTTTGTCACTTTGCATTTGCCATTGCTCTCCCCCCTAGGGGTACATGGGGGGTGGTGTCTAAAACCCAAAAAAGTTGCCCAGTTAGAACAGCTCATCAGGTGGTACATAAATGAAGCTATGGCAGAAGCTTACTGTATCTGTAGCACAGTGTCTGGGAAAATGGAGAGAAAAACCAGGAAGGCGGCATGAAGGGGTTTGGGGGGCAGCAAAAAAATTACAGCAGGACTGTACCTCCTCCTTTGTGCAAGGAGGAACAGGGAGACAGTGTCAGACCTCAAAATGACCTCCACAGGCCACGTAAAACCATGTCTCTGCTAAAAAGTCAGATTTTGGTGTGAGGGCCTAACTCCAAAAGTTGTTTTTTTGTACTTACAGCCCAACACCATGCGGGGTGTAAGCATATGCTAGAGAACACAAAGATTGTATGTTCGCTTTTGGCGTTTGTGACAGACGCTTTTTAAGGAAAACATATATTTTTCTTGCTTTTGTAATAAATTTTGTGGTTAAAACATTATTCCAAGCATTGAAGATATAAGTACCCACAATATTAGTAATCTCATCCCATCTACTAACTTTTAAAATTTAAATAATGCATGCTGTCAAATAAAGTATAATGTTAACCCCGTGCCATTATCGAAAGGGTAATGTTAACCCCATGCCATTACCGAAGGAGAGATGTTTATCAAAAACCCCCTCTGAAAAGGTAACGTTTAAAACAAATGCTGTCTACTGATGGGGGGTAATTTTTGATCCCATGTGGTCAATGAACAGTTTAGATACAATCCAAACCATTGAGGGAAATGAAAACGGGAAGGGAACTTAAAATGTTATTCACAAATGTAAAAAGTCTTGCTAACCAAAATAGGGGAACTTGAGGCGTTTAGTTTTTGAGGATTTGATTGTGTGGTAGGTATTGCTGAATCTGGACTCCTCGCAGATTGGGTGGTCAACCTTCAAGGTTTTAATCTATTTGGGAAAGCCAGAGCGAACAGGGGGGGAGGGGGGATGTTTTTATATTTTAAGGGTGTTTGAAGGCAAATGTGAAAGAGGGTAATACAGGGCGGAGTGAAATGTTTTGGAAAAACCTTTGGGGGGTGGAAATACAAGGTGGGATTAAGCGAAAATATTATTTTTGGTGTAATCTAAAAACCCCCGAACATCACTGAGGAGATGAAAACAGATGCATAATCAAGGGGCGGGCAACTCAGGCAGGTACAGTGATAAAAATGGGTGACTTCAAATTTCCCAGATTGGGACTGGGGCACGGTTCGCATGATAAAAAAGGGAAAGGGAAGTTCCAATCTGTTAGAGGAAAATTTTTTGGGGCATTTTGTGGGGGAAAACCCACTAGAAGTGTGCTTTTTGGATCTGGTCATTCAAAAAAGGAAAAACTTTGGGAAAGGGCCGGGTTTTTCTAAAAATCTAGGTAACATGACCAAAATTAATTTTTTTTTAGCAAAAACTGGAAAAAAAAAAACAGAGCGGGAAAGTAAAAAATTTTAATTTTTAAAAAGGGCAAAATTTTTTTTTTTTTTAGGGACGCAATACAGGACCTAGACGGGGAAAGCAGTATTAGCAAATAGTGATTGGGAACCAAAAATGGAGGAGCTTTAAATATATTTTGGGGAAAAATTTATTGAAAAATATTCTTAGGGGTAAACAATATAGGCGCTAAAACTAAAACCCAACATGGCTTCAAACTTCTGTTAAGGGGCAATAAACAATAAAAAGGGCCTTTAAAAAATATAAGTCAGAGGGCTCGCATCCCTTTGAAATTCAAAGAGCTTAAAAAAATTTTGAAAAAAAAGGATAAAAGCACTAAAATTAAAAATAAAAAGGAAGTGGCCAAGGATAGCAAGACTAACCCCAAGAAATTTTTTTAAACTAAAATCCAAAAAGCCAAATCAGAGCAAAGTAGGCCCCCAAAAACCTGTGAGGGGAGTGGCCCATGGTGCCAAAGAGAAAGCGGGGGGTACTAAATGGTTCTTCAGCTCAGTATATACTATAAAAGAGATGTGTTGGGGGGGTGGGCCCTAGTGCAGTCTGGGGTGCCAGTTTTTGTTAATACATCATCTGCTAAAATTAATTGGCTAGTGTAAAAAAGTCAAAGAAAGTAAAAAAAACTAAATGTGAAAAAAGGCCCCACCCCCTGATGGCATTCACCCAAAGATTTCTTAAAGAGTCGCTCGGTTATCAGTTCCCCCTGTAATGATATTTAGAGTTTCCCTTGGGTGACTGGTATGTGCCAGGAGACGGCGAAAGGCAAATGTAGTTCCCATCTTAAAAAAAGGTTCTAAGTTTTGCCCAGGTAATTAAGCCCAGTAAGTTTAACATTGTTGGGGGAAAAAATTTTGAAGGGCCATTTAGGGCTAATACAGGATTTATGTTGAAAAACACAATATTATTAGAATTTGCCAGCAGGGATTTACTAGGACAAAAGCTGTCAGCCAAATTTGATTTTTTTTTTATGAAGAGGCGATAGAAGTCTGGATAGCGGGGCGCTGTGGATATTGTGTTTTTAGACTTTGCAAAGGGTTTGACCTGTCCCCATAAGCGTTTGTTAGGTAAATAGAACCATTGGGTTAGAGAAAACGTGGTAATTGTTTTAAAAACGGGGTGCGGACGTATCAAGGTGGTGGTAAATGAACCCTATCGGTGGCCCCCCGGTTTGGAGTGGTGTGCCGCAGGGCTCAGTATTGGGTCCTCTTTTATTTAATGTATTTTTAACGATATAGGGAAGGGATCAATAGCACGGTTTGATTTTTGCAGATGAAAACCAAGCTTGTAGGGTAGTGCAATCAGGGAAAGTGCTTAAATTCCCAGCAGCCTGGACACACTAGGTTGGGGCATCCATTTGGGCAAATGGGGTTCAAGGGGGAAAAATGTAAGGTTCTGCTCTGGGGAGAAATAATATCAGGATCATATGTCCTAGGGGGAGAAAAACTTGGAGAATCCTTGTTGGAAAAAGTTTTGGGCGTTCTTGTGATCATAAACTAAAAAACAGCATGCAATGTCAATCGCTCCCTCAAAGGGCCAGTAGATTTTGGCGTGTATTAAAAGAGGCATGGACTCGCGGGACAAGGATGTCATTCTACGCTGACAAAGCATTGGGCCCGCCCCTACTTAAATATGCGTTCATTCGGGCCCCATTTTTAAGAAGAATGAAATAGAGCTAGAGAGAGTACAAAGACAGCAAAAACTTATAAGGGAAAGGAGCATTTTATTTTTGAGGGAGGTTAGTAAATTGAATTATTTAGTTTGGGAAAAGACGGCTTCGGGGGGGAATGAAATTTATATAAATATAAAAATGGTCCTTAAAAAGTATGGGGAAAAATTATTTCAGGTGAAGCCCCTAAAAAGACAAAAAGGGAATTTCCCCTTTTCGACTAAGAAAAAAAGTTTTTAATCTCCAAGGGAAGAGCGTTTTTCACTTAAAGAACTGTAAATCTGTAAAATAGCCTGCCTGAGGACTGGTCACAGCAGGAACTGTAAGATTTCAAGAAAGGCTTAGATACCACCTAATAAAGAATATTAATGCGTATTTGCTAGGTAAAATTCTGGATCCTCCCGGGTGGCGGCTCTGGGGTCAGATTGGGTCTATCTGGAGCAGGTTGGTTTTGCCTTTTGGGGGTTTCGGGGCAAAACCCAGGGGAAAGGCCTGGGCTTTAAATCCTTGTCTCTCCCCCTATCCAATTTTCCCCCCCCTTGGTTAAACTCGATGGACATGGTCTTCTTTCAACCTCAACATGTAATAGTAAAATAAGTTACTAAACAGCAGAGATATTCCAAGATGGCGCCGCTTCCCAAACATGTGCCGCATGGACCCTGGTGGGAAACCATGACCATATGGGGAGAACCAACAACTAGTCACATTCCTGAAGACTCCAAGAAACAAAGGAACTTAGCCACGCCCCGAAACCGTTTGTAAAAAAAACCCTTGTTTGTAAAAAAGGGGTCTTCTTCGGGGTTTGCCACACAAAAGGGGAACTCATATCAGCTCTGTGTTGATGTATTTCTTTTATGCCGGCAATCAGTGTTTAATTTGGACGCAGAGTCATGCGGTTTCCCCTGAAAACCCCCAAAAAGCGACAAAGTCGGGGATAGGTTTGGGGAACCCTTTGCTGGTTTTCAACATCCCCAGTTTGCCATTTGGCGTAGGTCTAATGGGGGGGGGGCTTTCTTTGGGGGGCCGCACAATCCCCATGTTTAGCCCAAAAGGGACTGTAACTGCCCTTAGGATTAAAAAGGGATCCGCATTTTATTTTCGTGTAACTTAAAAAATTTTTTGGGACCAATGAAAGTTTTCAAAGAGCTATGATTTCACAAAAACATTTTCATACTGAAGCCAATTAATATTTTTTTTAAGGGAGCGGTTTTGTGTATTGGGGTGCGCTCAACAATTTTGGGGCTTCCATAGCCTAAAAAGGGGAGAGTTGCCATCTTCCTATTCTTTGGTATGTATTTTGTATATGGTGTGTATTTTACCCACTCAATGCTAACGACTTTTTTTGAAGTTTTTTTTTCTGTTTGGGTAATAAAAATTTTTTTTAGAATAAACCATAATTTCTAAAGCTGACTTTATAAAATGCATGGTGCATCACAAAAAGAAGAAAGTGTGCAAAGTTTTTGTGCACAAAATACTTGTAAAACAGTGTCCATTTCCTTAAAAAAAACCCATAGACTCTATAATTTTTTAGCTTTTTACATTTCCCCAATTTAAATTTTTTTAAAAATTTAATCTTTTAGAGATTTTATACAATTTTTAAATAGTGCACTTATGTTTGTTGAAAATTAGGAGGATTATTCTACAAAAAGTACACAAAAATATAAAAAACCATTTCCAGCAATAATTTTTTGAAGGTAATTAACCCGATAATGATGTCTTTGTTTAGTTGGGAAGGGGGGGGGGAGTTCCCAAAAGGCAAAAACATGGACCCAAAAGACGAATACAAATTTTCCCTTTTAAAACGTTTGCAAACTGACTTATAAACTCGGTTAAAAAGGGAATTTTGCAAACGAGAGCCACGTGCTAATGTTTATATTTGATTTGCCCCTTTTTGCCTTATGTTTCAGGGTCTGTATTTGGGTTTATTTATATTATACACATTTTCTAAGTTGGGTATTTTGCACTACGAGCTTGGGCTTGATTAATAAGGGGTTTTTTAATCCATCCATTTTAGGACTCGCTATTTATGAATTTACTCATGATTTTTTTATTGTCTGCCTCCCACCTTTTTTGTATAAACCCTTCTCCATTCCATGTTGTTTGTGAACTATAAAAACAGTAATTAACTAATAACATTAATTTTTTGAATGACATTTTTTTGGGGGATGTTGTTCTTTTTTTTTTGTGTTATATTGATTTTTGCAATGGCACATTTTTTTTGTGTAGGTAACTGCCATAATAACTTGCAGAATGTGCTCCCCAAAACAACTTTCTTTCTAACCACCCACTGTGGCCAGCCAGTAACTTTTACTTTCAGTAGTGGTGTCAAAGCAGTTTAGGAACTGGTTACTGTTTTATATAAGTGGGTACGGAAAGTATTCAATCCCTTTAATTTTTTTTTTCTTTTTTATTGCAGCCATTTGATAAGATCTAAAAACTTCATTTTTTTGCTGTTTTCACTTGCATCCCCTCTGAAAGAAAAAAAACAGAAATGTAGATATTTTTGCTAAATTTTTTAAACAGAAAAATGAAAAATCACATGGTCTTAAGTATTCAGACCCTTTGCTGTGACACTCAAATTTTTAACCACATGCTGTCCATTCTGATCCTTTGAGATTTATCTCCCTTCATTGGGGGGTCCAGCTTTGTTTAATTAAAATGTTGGACTTGATTAGGAAAGTCCCCCCCGTCTACCTAAGACCACGGTGCATTCAAAACACATGAGAATCTGGGGTTTAAGAAATGCCCCAAAGGGGCTCAGAGACGAATTGTGGCAAAGGGCCCGATTGGCCAAGGTTACAAAAGTATTTCTGCAGACCAAGGTTCTAAGAGCAAAGTGGGCCCCCTAGATAAATAGAAGAAGTTTTTGGAAGAACCCAATCTTCCTCGACCTGGCCGCCGCCAAACTAAGCAAACGTGAAGAAGAGGCTTTGGTGGATAAGGGAAGAAGAAAAACCAAATATCATTTGGGCTGAGCCCGATATGCAGTGGGGGATGGGGGAAATTTCAAAAAACACTTCAGCAGCACCCCCGTCAGGGCTTTATGGCGAGTGTGCCGACGGGAAACCTCTCCCCAGTGAAGGGTATAAAACCCGCATAGTGTTTGCAAAAAAACACACGATTTTACTCCCCCACATGAGAAATAAGATTTCTGGCGATGAACGAAGATTGAACTTTTTTGGGGTTAATTCTAAGCGGTTTTGTGGGGAAAAAAACCAGGTACTGTCTCACCTCCTAAACAAACCCAAAAGTGAAAAACAAAGGGCTGGCAGCATCATGCAAGAGGGGGGTTTTTCCATGCAAGGACAGGGGGGTTTAATTGAAGGGGAAATTGATGTGGCCAAGTAAAGCGATATCCCGGATGAAAAACTTTCCAGAGTGCACTGGGCCCCAGACTGGGGCCGAAGGTTCATTTCCCAAAAAGACAATGACCCTAAACACACAGCTAAAATAACAAAGTAGTGGTTCAAAAAAAAATCTGGGACCCTTCTTGACTGGGCCCAGCCCGAGCCCTGACCTAAAACCCCCTTTGGGATCCGGAGAGACTTGAAAATGGGGTGCCCCCAACGTTCACCATCCAAAATTTAGGGAAAAGAGGATCTTCAAGGAAGAATGGCAGAGGATCCCCAAATCCGGGGTAAAATCTTGTTGTATCATTCCCCCGAAGAATCTTGGGGTACTGCTCAAGGGTGCTTCTACTCAATACTGGCAAGGTCTGAAAAATTTAAAACCATTTTTAATTTTAGTTTGTCTTGTTTTAATAAAGTGCAAAAAAATCTAATTTTTTATTTTTTTTCTTTCAAGATACATACATACAGGCGCCATAAAGGTACTATTGGCGGTACTAACAGTACTGTCGTACGGGCCCAAAGAAAAATATGAAACAAGGGGGGCTCAGGCACTTCAGCTGTATGGGGCACTAACATTTCTGATGATGGCCCTGGAGATGAGTGCAGGAAAAAAGAGGGGAGAAATCAGTAAAAACGTCGACCAACAACTTCTCTCTAGATTTGGGCTGGCTGATTCAGGGCATTTCCCCCCATTCATCCCAATCATCAGCGTTAGTGGTCAAAGAAGCCTATTGACCCTTCCCTCTGGCAGACACTTGGTGAGATCTATAACTGTGCTACCCTAAAAATAAGACAGTGGCTTATTTTAATTTTTGCTCCTAGAGACGCGTATCTTTTTTAGGGTATGTTTTTATTTTTCCATGAAAAAAAATTTAAAAAAAACCATAAATTTTTTAATAAAAGTCATGAATTAAAAATCGCATAACCCGACAAACCTGAATCCCCCAAGAATTCTTGTGACTCTATCCAGGTTCAAAGGTACATTTATGATCCTTGTATTTTTGAACAAAAAAAGGGGAATTTTTCAATGACAGTCATGTATATCTTCTAGAAAATCATCATAAAGCTATTTCCCCTGTATGAAACAAAAATCCGACCTGAAAACCAAATCCTAAAAACATTCATAAAACTGAGGTTTTTTTTTTGGCCACTTCCCCCCCCCCCTTCCAAAAAATGGGAAAAAAAAAGGGATTTTTTTTCCAAAATTTCCTTTTTTTTTTTTCCCAAGTTTTTTGGCAAAAAGAGACTAAAGAGGAGACTAAAATGCAAACACTTTATCAAATATGCTTCATTAGAAAAATTAAAGCATCTCAACTGTAATTCCATTTTAAAAAAAAGTGCTGGCCCTTTAAGCTGGGTGGTTTTCTGAGTGGAGAGCCAATGTAAGGGGGACCTTTAAGTTACATCATTTTCACACCAAACAACATTTTAATATGGATGCCGTGGCTATGGATGGGAGGGGGCTGAAGTAACAGGTAAAATCTGTCACACATGCTTTACTGCTGTGCCCGTGCATTGTATGTAGTGAAAGACTCAGATTAACTCTGTACATGCAGCTATGTCCTCAGCTCCTCCTGCACAGTTGGTATCTTACACACAATGATAAGTATCTCCTGAGGTACAAAGTGAAAGTAAAACCTGTTCTCCTGCAATACTGAGGTAAATCCTTTGGATTGCTAATGACATGTATTAGAGAAAAGTCTTGCAATTTCATCTACTATCAATTTGTGTGTGTTTGTGTGGAGGTGATAGGCACCACATTCGAATACTCCGAGGCATGCATGATCTCGGCTTGGTAAAGTGTGGCGCATTGCAGCGCTCGACAGCTCCGACAGCCAGACCTAGTTGAAGCTGGTCTAAATGAGCCGGAGGAGGCGAAGTGAAGCGAGAACGTAAAATGAGAGGAAAAATATATAAGATCGCAAAAGAAATAAATCTCAGCTCTCAGCACAGTGAGGTATGGAGTATGATTCCAAAAAATCTTTTTATTAGGTGTAAAACATTACTAAAAAAGAGCTCAAACCTTCTAAAAAATACATAAATAAAATCACTTTCAAAAAATCAAGAATGGTGCTACATCAGGAATTAGGATCTTGGAAATTGCCGGGAAATACAGTAATTCAAATTCTGTAAGCGCTTCTCATTGGTCAGCAGAAACCAGCCAATCAGAATAGGAGCGACAGTGACCCATTATAACCTATGGAGTAGTATTGACCAATCAAATGAAAACACGGGACAGTTCAAAATACAGTAAAAAAGGCAGAAAAGAGCTGATTGGTTGAGCTAGCGGGGACTTGGCTATCCCGGCCAATCAGAGCGCGAGCTACTTTGTTCCATTGTAGTCTATGGAGAGATCGGGCACTGAAATCTCCACTCTCAGCTCCGTGAGGCATGGAGTATAATTTAAAAAATCGTTTTTATTAGGTGTAAAATATTATCTGAAAAAGAGCTAAAACCTTCTATAAACATAAATAAATCAAATCACTAACAACGCGTTTGTCGCCGAGATCGGCGCAACATCAGGAATTAGGATATTGGAAACTGCTGAGAAATACAGTAATTTAAATTCTGTAAGTGCTTCTCATTGGTCGGCAAAAACCAACCAATCAGAATCCGAGCGACAGTGAACCATTATAAGCTATGGAGTAGTATTGACCAATCAAATGAAAAGGCGGACAGTTCAAAATACAGTAAAAAAGGCAGAAAAGAGCTGATTGGTTGAGCTAGTAAGGGCTTGGCTATCCCGGCCAATCAGAGCGCAAGCTACTTTGTCCCATTGTAGTCTATGGAGAGATGGGGGGCACTGAAATCTTAGCTCCGTGCGGCATGGAGAATTAGGAAATAAATCATTTTTATTAGGTGTAAAACATTCTCTGTAAAAGAGCTAAAACCTTCTATAAACAGACATCACTCAAATCCCTAACAACGCGTTTGTCGCCGTCACCGGCGCTACATCAGGATTTGCGATATAGAAAATTGCCGGGAAATACAGTAATTCAAATTCTGTAAGCTCTTCTCATTGGTCGGCAGAAACCAGCCGGTGGGTGTAACGAAAATAAAGAAATAAAAATGAATTCATTGAATTCATATTTGTTTATTTCAGTTACCCCCATATTATTGTTCATTTTATATAGAGATCGGTACAACTTCGTGAGTCTTATCATTTGATTTCTGCCATGTACAGTTTGATTATAGATTGCATTAGAAAACCCATAAGAGCGTCGCTCGCTCTCCCATTGGTCCAAATAACCACGCCTCTTTTAACTTAGCCAATCACAAATAGAGCTCGCTCTGCATTTCTTTTCCCCATAGAACTCTATGAGATAAGTAGCTCAGCCGCTGATTGGCTAAGCAGGACGAGCCCCTCTTCTCCCCAACCAATCACAGTACTAGAATATTTCCCATAGACAGTAATAACTTTTAGGGCGCCCTTCTATCGCGCCCTTCTTGCTACACTCAAAATAGACACACTACATATAATTGGTGAATTCATATCTGCCGCGTGGGCTCAAACAATCAGCTCTTTTCTGCCTTTTTTACTGTATTCTGAACTGCCCGCCTTTTCATTTGATTGATCAATACTACTCCTTAGGTTATAATGGGTCACTGTCGCTCCTATTCTGATTGGTTGGTTTTTGACGACCAATGAGAAGAGCTTACAGAATTTGAATTACTGTATTTACCGGCAATTTTCAAAAGCCCAATTCCTGATGTTGCGCCGGTCTCGGCGACAAATGCGTTCTTAGTGATTTTATTTATGTATGTTTATAGAAGGCTTTAGCTCTTTTACAGAGAATGTTTTACACCTAATAAAAATGATTTTTTGATTCATACTCCATGCCTCACGGAGCTGAGAGCTAAGATTTATTTCTTGAGCGATCTTATATATTTTCCCTTTAATTTTAAATGATCCACTTTTCAATACATTTAATCGCTTTTAGACAGCTTTGATTTTTCTCTTTATTTATTCATTCATTCATTTGAAAGACAACTCTTTTTGCTCTTCGCTAACATGTTTAATGATTTCTCGCTGTTTTCCAGCCTGTCTCGAATCGGACTACATGTTAGGCGCAGTCCTTCTGCGCCTAAGTCCCGCACTGCGCCTTACACACTGGCGAGGCGCAGGGAACTTTTCACTGCATTTATGAGGGCACCTCCTCGGGCGGCGAATCTTAGGCGCAGTCCCTTCTGCGCCTAAGTCCCGCACTGCGCCTCACACACTGGCGAGGCGCGGTGGACTTTTCACCGCATGTATGAGCGCACCTCGGGCGCCGACATACATGAGGCGCAGCTTTCACGTTTGAGCGCTCGAAAACGTGTGCTCCGATGCGGCGAGATTCATACATGTCGCCCAAAATTCATACATCCATCTGTGGATGTGACTGCTGAGGCCAATAATAGGCTGCAGAATTATGTGACACATGAATGTTCTATAATCAGTGGGAGACCAAGAGGGGACACTAAACTTTGACCGTTGTCTTTGAAATGGTGGTGACGGGAAAGGTTTGTTTTCTATTTTTATTTTAGCACAGTGGGTTGTGGTAGCGAGGTTTTTTAAAGGTCTTGGAATACACCTTTATGCATTTCTCCCCTGCTATTTTAATACAAATTTCCTTTTCCTTCCTTATTGACTCAACTGGTTCTCCTTAGATAGAACAAGTTGTAATGAGTCTGTGTAACCTTGGAAAATTTGTAAATAGGTGTTACAACGTTGGTGGACACCAGACTACAAACAGAAATAAATAGGGCAATCGACTAGCAGTCGCAGGGAATAATCATAAAAAACATGTAGCAACTTAAAATATTGTTGTACTCAACCTTATATGATTAATTGGACTGGAAGGCAGATGATGGCAAAAATGTGGTTGGCAGTGACACTACATGTGAGTAAAATCTGGAAGCAAGTAATGATAATTGATCATAAGTGCTAATTATCCCTCAGTCTTCCTCTAACCTTTCTCTGACATCTGATCCTGACACTAATGGCGACATGTCCCAATACGCAAACGCCAGTTTTTTGGTCTGTTTTGCGCCAAAAACACTTGCCGCCATATTCTTGATGTAAAAGAACTGTCGTACACCAAAACTTGGCGCATTATACGCTGGGCACAACACATTGTAATGCACCTAACAATGATATGTTATGCGCCTCCGTTGCGCAATGCGCCTCAATAGGCTCATTACATACGCTGCCAATGGAGTGCCGCAATTTGCGCAATGCGCCTTTTTAGGTGCATTATGTTTACTATGTAAAGTATACCTGACGCCAGATTTTTGAGAGGATTGTACTTTCTGGCATACTTTACACTGATTTAATGCGTCTAAAAACTGCTGCCGCGCCGCCAATTTTCGGTCATGTCACCTTAAGACTCCTCTGACCATCTACTACTCCTGGAACTAGCTAAAGCTACCCATTAGCTGTAACATTGCCTGACACAGAAAGCGGCTTAGGACCCAGAGATTCCTTAGGCAAAGCACAGCATAAAACTACGCAAACACAAACTAAGGTTATCAAGAAGTTTGAGCAACTCAGATAGAGCAAGGCTATGCTGGACAAGAAGCAACTATTTAGAACCGAATGCACAAAACGTAGCAGACCATTAAACAAAGTCTCAACACAGATCAATCTCTTACAGCAAACACTATAATACACACCAGGTTACCTCACCCAGAAAGCTTTATAGAGAAGCTTGCAACAAGTTCAAATGTATATTACCTGGTCAGCTGACTTGCTTTGAGGTGGTTGCATAGCAACTGCCTCACAATATCTAATATGAAGGAGAGGAAGAAATGGCAGGATAATTCATGCCATTTGTAACAATAGACACAAAAAATTCTTGCCATTTACATGGTATCTGATTTGTTGGCTGATTCCAGAAGGACTCTTAACTATCTAGAAATATCTGGTTATGAACCGGTATGTTTTGGCTCTCATCTTTATTTCTGTGTAATGCTTTGAATTCTCTTTTAATGCCATTGACACACTTTCAATTTCTCTGATGGTCCCTTAGTTACGCATCATTATGCTTAAACATTCTTTAAATAATTCCTTGATATGAAAATAACTTTCCTAAGAAACTGAATTTGTAAATTCATCTTCATTTCTAAAAATGTTCTACCTTAGCATACAAAGAGTCAAAGAACTAGACAGAACATAACGTGAGAATACACAAGAGCAGTTTTTTTGAAAGTTCACAAATGCCTGGGAATTTTGCAGATCCAGAAATAACCAATATCCTGCTGCTCTATTTAACAGGGCTTTCAAATCAATGCCTTGTGTACACAGCTACAGCTGCCTCACTTTAATTAATCACAGTATCCTTCAGAACTCTGACACACTAGCACAGTTTTCTACCATTACATTCTCTGTCGGCCTACATATTGTATTCCAGCATTTGATGTCTCTGTTTTCAGTCTGATATATTAATGATATAAGTGGGAAACTAATCCGCTCAATTCACAGAAGGGTCTGAATGTTGAAACAAAATTCAGTAAGTGTTTATTTTTATTTAGATTTGGTTGGCTGCAAAAATACCACAAACTTAAGTCTGTCCCATATATCCATGTCCTCAAAAGGTCACTGGATTCATGGTAACTAGCATGGAGGGAAGAAGTTGTTGGGGACAATGTGGCTAACATTGGGGGAAATGTGACTTTCATGAGGGGACTGTTTCTTCTCTGGTACAAGGGACATTATGGCTTTCATAGGGAGCACTTTAGGTATCACAGGGTTAAATCTGTGGCTGTCATATTAGGTATGTGGTGTAAAAACACAAAGCCAAAGGTACCGATGCAAAAACTGCAGAGATATTTTGAAGGCCCAATTCACATCTGGGCTGAAGGCTCTGTCCTGAACCTCCATTGCAAGGCAAGGGCTAGATCCATATACATGATGGACATCAACGACGGACCCCTTTGTCTACACTGGATCTGGTGGTTTTCTGTGATGGTGTATGTAAAGAGAATGAGACTCTGAAAGTAACTTATCATAAAGGAGCAGTGATATTATAATATTGTCTGTTAATAACTATTATGGAAAAGTGTGTTATGTATATTCAAGTAGCTACAAATTGTTTATGTGTATTCCACTGACTACAAGTTGGTTCATCAAGGAATCATAATTCCAGTCAGAAAACCACCAGGCCTGGTTTATTAAAAGCGGGGGAAGGTGAGGGGTAACAGGTTATCTCCAACTTTGACATGGAGCCTGGAGTTTTATCTACTTCAATGGATGGACAGACCTTCATCTGTTCATTCAACCCAAACCACATTACAACGGATCAATCAAGGGACATGTACAATTAGGTATCTGTTGTCCTTCGTCCCCCTTATCATGTATCCAGCAAGTCAGAAAAATTACCCTAATGAACTGATGGGCAACTCTGAAATCTGAGCTGAGGTTATACTATATAAAGATATGGTTACAACAGAAAAAAAATCGTTCAGGGAGTGGGGGCCAGCTATACTCTGGTTTGTCCAAATTTCTTCCTCGCACAAGAAACTGATAAAATTATCTACATTATAAGTGTTTATTCTATAACTGTATTGCATGTATGTATGTCATCTTATTTTATCTTTATTTTTTTTACCTTTTTTCTATTAAAGCTTAAAACTTTAATAAGTTTGGTCCTTGTACACTCTAAGAATCCATAGCCTTGATTATAGTGTTTAACCCTGTGACTGTTGGAGAGCAGTGTTTGATAAGAGTGTTTTAACCCTGCAAGTGGCGGGGAGAGTTGTTTGTGTGTGACGGAGGTCCTTCCCCTCTGATTGGTTGAGAAAGGTTGTGGCATCTGTGCGTGCACTGTGTTGGGGAATGATTTATGCTTAATATACCACCTAAGTGAAAGGCTGAGTAGAGATAGATTAACCCATGTCACATGTTTGTAAGTGTGACAGTATCCATCATTTTAATAGAATGAATAATGCTGCATGTTGCACAATTTTACTTTAATTTTTGTTGGAATGGAGGCTCCAAAAGTAAACTGGGATGCAGATATGAACCAGAATTTAGATGACAGAATCCTTCATGATGCTGGGCAGATAGATACAAAGGGAAAAGCAAACAAATACAATTATAGTTTAATTGTTATTTATTCTTCTTATTTCCAGTCACTACAGTAGACTACAGTAGACTACTGCCTGTTTTTTTGATTGGTGATGATGTTACAGTATTATTTATACTTCGGGTGCTTTAACACAATGCGTGTTCTTTTTTTTTCAAAAATGCACAGCAATAAAGGCAGTTTAATGCTGTTCATTTCTGCTTCTCAATTTGGAGGAAGTTCATGAACAATTGACATTACACAACAAGGAGAGCTGGTCATTTTGCAACAGTTTGTTGTTTAGAATACAAATTCCGCTCTAATGTAATGGACCTTCTGTAACACATTTACCCATGCACAATCAGCCCTGTTTTTCCATTTATGACTTCACCAATATCTCAAGTTGTTTTTCTTGCTCTCTGTCTAGTTATGGAGGCAATAAATATAGACAGTATTACAGATCGGTCATGTTTTTATAAACCTTTAGGAGATAAGAGTCTGTTTTCTATCCAGTACAGACGATGTCATCGACCAACAGAAAAAATAAATTTGGCAAATTGCAAATTTCTTGTGTTCATGCTTTTGGCATCCCCTGCCTCCACATGTCCCTCTTTTCTTGATCATATATCTCTGGTGATGCTAAATACAGGCCAAAATAACAAAATATAAGTAAACTAGGTAAAACTTCAGTTCTTACTAATGTAATTTCTGTCGAGGGATCTCAGATGGGAAGTGTGGCCTGATTGATTTAGCTTAGTTATAGGTCTACATGGGAGTCATCTAGTTAACTCTAAGAGGGGTGTTTAATCCCATCAGGTAATTGCAGATATGGTTTATGGAAAATTATTTTACTCATTCCTCTGCGGGGTTCCAATTAACTTTTGGAGGTAAATAGCTGGCTCCCGCATGAGGCTGTTCAACAAAAAATGCTTAGAAGTTTTTTAGCCAAATTAAGCAAAAGAGTCCTCTGCTAGTTATCCAATTTACAGAAATGCATTAAGCATTTAGTTTAGGGAGCCCCTTCACTTGGTGAGCAGAAATTAGGAATTAGAAGCCGGTTATAAATCATTCCTGCACTAGATACGTCAATGATGTTTCTTTAATGCATTCCTGCAAACTGAAAACGACAGCACAACACATTGAACCTTTGCATTTTTGTAATGAAGTTTCTTATAACTGTAAACAACAAGACAGTGACTAATTACTGAATAAAATATATTGGAGAGGTTCTCTTTCCCGTCCCCATTATGGTGACTAATTACTGAGTAACATCTAGATGAAATAAGGCAGCTAGTATTAGAGAATGACTAAAGTCATAAAGAGAGAATAAGATGGTAAATAACATAATGTAGAGCAGGAGTGTCAAACCTAAATACACAGTGAGCCAAAATTAACAACGTGGACAAAGTAGCCGGCCAACCTTTACATTTATTGAAAAAATGTCTGAAATTTATGAAGTTTTTCCTTCTCGTCAGCTAGAACGATAAATCTTTTCTTAAGGAAACAAACTTAAAGGAGTTTTACCACAAAGTAAAATTGATGCAGGAAGCTTGCAAATTAAAGAATAAACATTTTGAACATTCATCATTGTTAAAAATTATGTACCATTTTTGTTTAACCTGCTTCTTTAGTGATTCATAAAGTACAGCTCATCTCTAGGGGATACAACCAGTATCTTAAGTCCTGGTCGCACGTGCTCAGACATCCCCTCTCCTCTTTGGTAGCTATCATCAGTCTCTTCCCTGCTTAATAATCACAAACAGACACACTCGCTGCTGAGCCCACTGTTCAACCCCAGGTGCTGTCATTCTACTTCCGTGCTCTGTACTCCTTAGTAATTAGTCAAGCAGTATAAATAAATAAATAGATAAAAGAAAAATCAATCAGGTATCTACACTGAGAAAAAAAATAATCCATGTTTGGGTCCTGCAGAGATTTGAACCTGGGAACCCTATGCTGAAAGGCAGAAGTGCTAACCACTCTGGTACATTGTGGCTACTCACAGCTTTTTACTTAAACAGACCTTTGTTTGACTAGAGTGAGCACACTGTGGGGAAATGCATGGTGACCTCAAGCCTGCTGAGTCACATGATATGCAGTTCAAACAACTCATACACACCCCTGTTAGAACACACTGAAAGCTGAAGCAAGACATAACCAGGTATGCCTTCATGTTAAAACCCCCTACAAGTTTTGCTTAAACGTTAAATCTGGAATAAGCAGTGAGTGCTTAATACTATATGTGAAATAAAAATGTCAAATAGTAGACAAATCTGTGGCATTCTATATTTGCAGCCTAATACCCAACCTGTTAGTAATGTTTTATGTCTTGATATGCTCTGAGTGCAAGAAAACCAGTCCAGTACCCACTTCATTTGTACTGACAGCAGTTGGTTAACTCACTGTTTCTTGTGGTCCTCACAGTGCTTTTTATCTGCTGCATGGCGTCTCAGTTTGGAGTACCCAGCTCCCTGCAGAGATACTGGGGCTAAGAAGAATCAGGAAGGGACAAATATTGAGGCTCCGGATCCTCGTTTCTCCTTCTTATCAGGCATGCCACTGTCTGAGCTGTCTCCTGCCATGTGGTCCCTTCTCCACTTAAGCACTTCACTTATATACGGTAGTTTCAAACTAACTTATGTACCGCTCCACTTCACCTGTTTTACAGGAGATCCTCAACTTCTCTTTATAACAGTCCAGACCACAACCAGGTGAATGTAAACTGTAAAATCACATTTATTTACATTTCTTAACACATACTGCTATTTGAGCAGAAATATTCATTTAACTTGCGTTTAAGCAGCATATATAGTCCGTGGTAGTCGGTACAAACAAGAGTGTCTAAGTGTTGCTTCATGCAGCCGCATAGCTCGGCCCCGCCATCTTGCATAGTGTACCACTAACAGGCGGATCCAGCGCAATCGCGCAACGTTTCGGGAGAACCCTCCCCCTTTCTCAAGCGCAGATTGTCGTTCCTTCTCTGACAATATATCTCCACCAATCTGTAAGTTAAACCCACAGATAAAAACAATATACTACATAAAGCAAGCTACCATGCTCCCCAGACCTTCAAGGGTATAGTGAAAGGACAATTCATCAGAACCAAACGAATATGCTCATCTGACACGATCTATTTTGATCAAAGTAAAAAACTGATCAGTAAATTTGTGGATAGAGGTTATAACAAAGAAGAAGTGGTAGACATCGCACAGGAAGTGGGGCTTAGAAAACGAGAACAATTGTTACACACACACTAAAAGAGATAAGAGAGAGGTTTACGTTCATTAGTACGTTTGACTTGCACAGTATGATGATTAAAAAGGTTATAAAAAAAGCACTGGCACGTACTGACCAGTGATACTAAATATGGGAAATTGTTTAAGGATCCACCGCAGTTTATTTATCAAAAAGGGCGCACAGCAGATAATCAAATTATGACTAGCGATATACGCCCTAAGCAGAATAAAAAGCAGACCTTTTTAAATCCCCAGAAAACAGGGACACAACCCTGTTTTAATTGCCAGCATTGTAATGCTATTATAAGAGGACCTTATATAACACATCCAACTAGTGGTAAAAAGTTTTTTGGGAAGGGAACATTCACATGTGACAAAAAGAGCGTTATTTACATCTTCAAGTGCCCGTGCGGTAAAGGCTATGTTGGCCAAACCGCACGGAGCGTGAAGATCAGGCTCAATGAACATCGATCAAGTATTCGTATAGCGTTAAAAAATAAGGAAGTGGAAAGGAACATTGAAACAAAAAAAGATTTTGGAGAAAACAGTGTTGCAAGACATTTTGTAGAGTGTAATGACAATGTATCTGATCTTCGGTGGCGTTTTGGAGGAAGTTCCCGGAAAGGGAAGGAAGGCATTAGAAAAACGTTTGTTACAGCGTGAAGCACGCTGGATATATGATCTCAACACCTTAGCCCCTAATGGGATTAATGAGAGCTTCAGTTTAAAGATGTTTTTATGATATAGGTAAAGGGTTAATGTATACCGTGGGTAATATTGTAAGTAATAATAATAATAATAATAATAATAATAATAATAATCTTTATTTCTATAGCGCCAACATATTCCACAGCACTTTACAAATTCAAGGGTAAACATACAGACATTACACATTAAAAGTACTTACAAATGAGACACGCGGTGTGAGGCCCTGCTCGTGAGAGCTTACAATCTATAGGGTGTATGGGTGAAACATACGGTAAGAAGTGCCCAAATTTACAAAGGTCCGGCCATGTTTTATAAATAGGGGGTGTTTACATGAAAAATGGAAAGAACCTGCCACCCAGACTGTACATCTATATACAGATAAGTGCCTATGAGTGCCCTAGTGTAGGGAGTTTACAAATGTGTGTGATAGCAGTTAGGGGTCTTGGTGGGCCGACCGAGAAGATGTATTTTCAGGGGCCCCCTTAAAAACTGTGAGGGTTTGAATGTGCCTGATCGCCCGCAGTAGCATATTCCAGAGAAATTTGGGGCCGCACGTGTGAAATCTTGTAGGCGGGCAGGAGAGGTTCGGATGATTGAGGAATGTAGTCTGATATAATCAGCAGAGCGGAGAGCACGGGTAAGTATATATATAGTCAGAGAAGGATCGACAATCTGCGCTTGAGAAAGGGGGAGGGCTCTCCCGAAACGTCGCGCGATTGCGCTGGATCCGCCTGTGAGTGGTACGCTATCCAAGATGGCGGGGCCAAGCTATGCGGCTGCATGAATCAACACTTGGGGAAATCTTGTTTGTACCGACTACCACGGACTATATATGCTGCTTAAACGCAAGTAAAATGAATATTTCTGCTCAAATAGCAGTATGTGTTAAGAAATGTAAATACATGTGATTTTACAGTTTACATTCACCTGGTTGCGGTCTGGACCCTTCTTCACTTAATTCAGCGGAAGGGGTTGAGTAAGAGCAGTATAATGACAACTCCTTGCTTTTCTTTTCCTCTGTCTAGCTGTTAATCACGGGCCAAATTTGGCCCATGTACCTGGGTTTGACACCCCTGATGTAGAGCAAGCATCAGTATCTCTAGCTAAATTGGTTATTCAGTATGAAGAAACTCTCTGCAGTATTTTAATACCAGGAGATGGAAAGATAAAAGCTAGGATACATGTTCCCCACATAACTATCAAACCCTCCAACAGTCATGATCAAAAGGAGAGGTCAGCGATAATAGCTAAAGGGAACCTGTTACATAGCTAATGATGCCCTCATTAAGGGCAGCATAATTTAGTAATGTTTGTAAATGAAATTGTACTGCTTGTACTTTTGGTAATAAAATATGAAGTTTTTTTAAACAGTTGGAATTTTTGCTACTTTCATTGTGGTTAGATAAAAAACTTTGTTATGGAACAGCATAATGCGCCACATTGCATCACCATCAACCAAATCTAAAATATACAGAAAGCTTTACCACAATGTGCTACGTATAAAACTACTAAATAATAGTCATACAGTTACCAAATATAACACTGCTACACGAAACCAGAATCCCAGGCTAATAGTACCAATATCCTACTAAGACCACATATCAACTGACTAATACAACATACCATTACAGAATACAAACCATTATACTACAATTAATATTACCCTCATACAGTGGATACCGGACATATAATTAATTACAGTAAAGTTACATCCAGGCACTTACAGGAGACGTCTCTGAAGAGTTGTTGTCTGTCCTCACTTTATCAGCGCTTCGCTACCAATTCCTTTTTCTATACAAACGCCTTATCTATAGCACCTCATATGGTAGCCATGTAATATGCCCTTGGTAGCCATGTAGTAGCCCTCTGTAGCCAGACAGAAGCCCATGTAGCCAGGTAGTAGCCCCCTATAGCCAGGTAGTTGTTCCTGTAATAGCCCTTATAGCCAGGTAATAGCCTCTATAGTCAGGTAGTAGCACCCTATAGTCAGGTAGTAGTCCCCTATAGCCAAGTAGTAGCCCCCTATAGCCAGGTAGTAGCCCCTTATAGCCAGGTAGATGCCCCTATAGTCAGGTAGTGCCCCTTACAGCCAAGTAGATGCCCCCTTACAGCAAGGTAGGTGCCCTCTTACAGCCAGGTAGGTGCCCTCTTAAAGCCAGGTAGATGCCCCTATAGCCAGGTAGATGCCTCCTTACAGCTAGGTAGATGCCCCTTACAGCCAGGTAGATGCCCCCTTACAGCCAGTTAGATGCCCCTATAGCCAGGTAGATATCCCTGTAGCCATGTAGGTACCCCTATAGCCAGGTAGGTGCCCCCTTACAGTCAGGTAGATGCCCCTATAGCCAGGTAGATGCCCTCTTACAGGCAGGTAGGTTCCCCCCTTACAGCCAGGTAGATGTCCCTATAACCAGGTAGCAGTTAATGATAATAAAATTTTAAAAAAAGTACTCACCTCACCACTGTCCGCGTCCAGCTCCGGGAGCTGCTGAGCAGTGTAAGCGGCAGTTTAGGAGATCCCAGTGTCGCAGGGGGCACAGCAGCAGCTGCACAGCAAGTATACAGCTGCTGACTGACTCTGTGCGGCCTTCTTACAATGGCCGTGCAAAATCAAGGGCTAACCTCCGGGCGGGCGAGGCGGGCGGCCGCGAAGTCCCCCTCAGGTGAGTGGAGCCTCGGCGCCCCGGGCGATCACCAGCCTCACCCGCCCCAAGGAACGGCCCTGGCTAGTGACAGACATGCTGCTTCCAATGCGGTGTTCCTTAGGGCTTGTTCACACGGAGATTCCACTCTATGTTACAAGCGCTTTTTAGATCTGTCTTGGGGACCGACAGAGTGGACCCCAGGACGAATCTAACAATTAGCAGTGAGATTATCACCGCTGTCTATGACGAACACGCAGCGGCATTCACATGAGAGATTGCATGTCAATTCTTTTCAAGATGGAGCCGAGCTGTCATGTGATAGCCGCTGCATGTTCGTCATAGACAGCGGTGATAATCTCACTGCTAATTGTTAGATTCGTCTTGGGGTCCACTCTGTCGGTCCCCAAGACGGATCTAAAAAGCGATTGTAACACGGAGTGGAAACTCCGTGTGAACACGCCCTTACTCTGTAAGATGCAGCAGTTTCAGCGCTTTTACTACTGAAATCTGGCAGTTTATAGCCTGTTCTACCAGAGTGGAGTCCAGCTTATTATCTCCGTACACCTGTGATTCTACCTATCACTGTGAGTCAGCAGGTGGATGGGGCTAGCGGTGCGTGGTTGGAGCTATTGCCTGCTCATGAATAAACTGGACTCCTGTATGGCAGAACAGGCTGCAAACTACCAGATTTTACAATAAAATGCACTGAAACTACTGGATCTTTCAGAATAAGGGAGACACCCCTGGAAACCGAATGTTTGTTACTAACTTTTGCTGTGCTTAATGAGGGCAGCATAAACTATGTGACAGATTCCCTTTAACTCCTTAAGGACCCGGCGTTTTTTGTTGTTGACACTTTCATTTTTCCCTCCTCGCCTTCCCAGAGCCATAACTCATACGTCCAGTGTCCTTAAGGGGTTAATGTAACTGAAAACTTTTTGGCAAACTTGCTACCATGTTTATTATGGCTGCTTTAATCACTGGGCTTGAAGCATTTTTTTTTTTCAGAAAAATACTATATGCCAAAAACCACTGAAGTGGGTCTCAGTAGACTGAATCCTCCATAGAAAAGTATTGTAATATAACATTAACTCAAAAAGGTGAACGTTTAACCAGTTTTTATGGCAACAGAGAAAAGGATACAACTGCAGGGGAAGGAAGCCCAGCCGTGGCTGATACAGACGCCTGAAGAGAGAGATTTTACCTCTATGACTCTTGCCTATAGAGTGCAATTGGTACAGGATAGCGCCAGTGTCCCATCTTGTTGTAATATGGGCAGCACTCCCACATATGAACTTCGTCTTTGGTGCCAAGTTATGCTGGTTGGCCTCTCATTCTACCTATTTTGCACAAAAAAATTTCACAAAGTAGTCGGCACTCCTGCTGTGGTTGATATTTCATCACTTCAAAGATCATTTATTATTTTGTGTCACAGAAAAAGTATTTGATTGTCGAACAGTAGGATAGCAGCCTTTCTGTCAATTGACCTTTCCTAGACCTTATATGCAGACCATCCAGGCTATGTAGTAGATAGGTATTGTGCCACTGCCACGGTTACTGGTATGAGGCCTGTTGTAAGGCTAAGCAAGCGCACAGCATCTCTGTAGGGAAAGGGGATGCTGACTAGTATGTTTAATGTTTAGTGCCACGTCTTGTCCACTTGTCGATGATGACATGCATAGTTTTATGCATGGCAATAGAAAAGTCATGTTGGAGATGCTTTTCCCATAGAGCATGCCTGTTGCAGTAGTAACAGCAGTAATTTACAAATTTTCCTTTACTGTAGATGAAGACACATAAATAGAATATGCCATTACTTGCTAATCGGTAGGAATCTAATATAAAGCAATACAATTTCAGAAGAGGATCCACAGAAAAATAGAATGGAAACTTTTCTACAATGCAAAATACTGATCATAGTATGAGGCATTAGTGAAAAATAGAAACCCTTTTTACACAGCCTTGTCACATTATTATCCAGTAAATATCCAGAGTCACTACTAAGTGCCGCATAAACCATAGCAAGACGGGCTGAGAGTGGCTCAATAGTGTCCCCGGAGCCATGCTGACTCCATCCAACAGCTGCATAGGGAATAGAGCGAGCAACAACCTTAAGGTGGTCCTACAGATACGCAGGAGGCAAGGGTAGTGCTTAGAAGTTTTCGTCATGCTTGTTCTCTGCCATTTTTTTTGCCATGTATAAGCACTTGATTTTTGTGACCCGTTTATTTTTCATGGTGTTTTTTCAATAGTTAATGTCTGGTTATTTTCCTATTTAACGGTGATTTTTTTCTGCTGCAGCTTTACAAGAGATGGGCGAATTTCTCAAAAATTCGATTCGCCGAGTTCGCAGATTTTTCCAACAAAATTAGTTTCGACCCGAATAAATTTGCGACGAATCGCATTAAAAAACAGCTATTTCCATGCTGCACAGAGCCTTCAGGGTGCTGTAGAACATTGTGCTATGCTCAAATATGCATAGGGAGCGTGGTTTGGTCTTCATACAATGTTGTGTTTTAGTATGACACGCACATGATTGCCGCCGCTCTTAGAATCGCTTCACTCTAAAATTCCCTGGACACTTACAGAGGCAAAACTGACCAAAAAACTGAAGCAGGAATGCAGCCTGATAAAGTCATGCCAGCGAAAGCTGGAAAAAAAAAAGCTGAGGGCTAAGATCCTACGATAGCGTCAAAGAACACAGAAGTAGGTTACTGGAGCCGGCACAGGTCTCAGCACTGTAAGGGGACATCACAGCAGGGGACACGCCATGAGGCCAGAGCTTTAAACCGTCACAGAATATGACAGAACCTGTTCTGTTAAACGCTGATACATGTAGAGGCCCCTCGAATGAGTGGAGAGGGTGTCCACAGTAATTTTGCATTGACGTCTCTGATCATTTTGCCCTTCCTTTCATCCGTCAGTGTCAGGTCAATAATCCATCAGTATTGCTAAGGCCAAAAACAAACAGTGTGGAGGTCACGGCACCAGCCACAGCAGCAGCATGAGGTCATAGAGTAGCACAATGACATTCTGGAGGTGGCACAAACAGGAGTAGGCAACAGAGTGGCACAATGACAGAGTGTGGAGGTCACAGCACCAGCAGCAGCATGAGGTCATAGAGTGGCACAATGTGTGGAGGTGTGTGGCATTACCAGTCCCTGGTAAAGATGGTGGTAGGCAGATGGAGCAACTGGCAGCAGATGTGTGGCATCAGGCGGGTGGCGGCATAAGAATAGTGACTGAGGCAGGTAGTTTGAATACAGACTAATTTCTCAAAGTTTGGTGAGGCCTCATGGCTGATGTAATCTGATGCCTAAGGCATTATGTGTGGAAATCCGGGCCGATCCACGCCTGATTCATCTTGACAAAGGTCAGTCACCTCACATTTCCGGTGGACAAGCAGGTTCTCCTTGGGGTAACGATGGCCCCTGCCGCACTGAACACCCGCTCTGAAGCCACACTACTGGCTGGGCAGGAGAGCTTCTCCACTGCAAACTCGGCAAGTTGTGGCCACACATCTAGTTTGGCTGCCCATTAGTCCAGCGGATCTTCTAACTGGGGTGGCAGGGTGCTGTCCAAGAAGGCCACCACCTGTTGGTTCAGGGTCTACTCCAGGTCCTGCTGCTGTTGCTGCTGGTGAGTGCCCTCCTCACTAGGCGGGTGAAGGAAGCTGCTCATCAACGACTCCAGACTTAAGTTGCAGGAGCAGCAGTTTGACAATGTGGAGGAGAAAGTGGCGTCTCCTGTCCAAGTTGTTGGTGTGCCTGGGCAGGAAGCACATTCACCCAGTGGGCCGTAAAGGACATGTACTGGCCCTGACCGTAGTTACAGCTCCGCACGTCCGCGATGCCGTTCACCTTGGAAGAAATCGATAGGCTCAAGGACTGGCCCCCCTTCTGTTCTACATATTTGTGAAGGGCTGGTACTGCCTTTTTCGAAAAGAAGTTACGACTTGGGATTCTCCACCCCCGGCTCTGTGCAAGCCATTAGTTCTCTGAACGGTGCAGTGTCCACCACTTGGAAAGGGAGTGACTGAAGTACCAACAACTTGTGCAGGAGCACGGTCAGCTTCTGCACCTTAGGATGGTTGGACACATACTGTTGTCTGTTTGCAATAGCCTCGTTGAACGACTGCTGGCGCCATGAGTAGCAGGGAGCAGGAGCATCTGGACCGGGAGATGATGGCAAAGACAAACAGCTCCCTTCTGCAGAGGTGGTGGAGCCTTGACTGGCTGCAATGGCATGCGTGCCACTGGACGCTTCTGCTGTTGCTGCGGCAGTAGGATGGACCACCACATTTGAGCCACGTTTCTCCCAGGCCACCGGATGGTGACGCTGCATGTGTTGACACAGGGTTGTGGTGCCAATGTTAGCTCCCTGGCCACGCTTCACTTTCTGCCCACATATTCTACATATACCCATGTTCGGCTCCTCCGGTGTCTTAGCAAAAAACTGCGACACCGCGGAGTACATGGTTTTGCCACCAACGCTTTGCACTGAGTGACTACTATCACCGCTGCCTTGGTGAGCCCCTGTGCTGCTACTTTCTTGGCCCTGCGAAGAGGGTCGTCTACCCCGTGGTCGTTTGGCTCCTGACCTTGCACTGCTGGTACCCTGCTGACTCACAGCAACTCTACCCACTTGCTGGCTGCGTCGCTGCCTGACGTGCAAGCTGACGCCCTCTTCTCCTGACGATGATGAAGCCCTTGCTTCACCCGGCTCCCAAGTGCGATTGGCTACATCATGATTGATTATTGTTGGATCTTCACTGCTGTCCTCCTCAATGGTCTTGGTATGCAGAGGCTAACCCCTCACAACATGACCTCCCAGGCCACTCTCCACATCCATACTTTGCCGTCTATGCAAGAAGCAGGGGAAGTCGGCCCCACTTTTTCGCTGCCAAGTAGCTGCTGATTGTCCTCAAATTGTTCATCCTCGCTGTATAGTGGCGCTGAGCCCAGACCACATACTAGTTATCTGGCTGAGGGAACCGAACGGGACAGAGGCGGGTTGTGGACAGGTGAGAGCCGCTGAGCTGTTCCTAGGCCATGCCAACTAAGGATTGTGTCTGACGAACCCACTGACTCTTGTCTGGGGTAGTCAGATATCATCTGGGATGAGGTTGATGACCTAGTCAACCAATCAAGAACCCTTGGGTTGGCGGTCAACACATGGCCACTAGATGACACAGTTCTGGCCTCACCAAGTGACCCCTTCTGCGACGTCCCCTTACTGTGCTGCGACCTGTGGCTGCTCCAGGAATGTTTGTGCCACTGCCACTCGCAGGTGAAGAGCCTGCCACCTCTCTGTCTGACATACTGTTTGTTCAAAAATGTACAGACTCTGTTTAATGAAGATATCTATATACGATAAATACACACCCTGTATTTGACTCCAAATGAACCCACTAACAGGTTTGGGTGACCCTTGGATATAAATTGCGCTCCAGAAATGACCAAAAAAAATGTACTCATATGTGGTATAGAACAACACTGTGTATTTTACTCAATGTAAAAGCACAAGCCCGCTTAATTAACCCTTGAACATAAATTGCGCTCCAGAAATCACCAGGAAAAATGTACTCGGATGTGGCGTTTAAAAATACTTTGTATTTTACTGAATATAAAAGCACAAACACGCTTAATTAACCCTTGGATATAAATTGCGCTCCAGAAATGACCAGGAAAAATTTACTTGTATGTGGCGTTTAAAAACTCTGTGTGTTTTATGATATAAAAGCAAAACAGGCTTAATACCTGGATATAAAGCGCTCACAAATGACCAGGAAAAATGTAATCGTGTAAAAGCACTAATAGGCTTAATTAACCCTTGGATATTCAATGCACTCAATAATGACCAGATGGAATTAAAATGTATATGGGGCAGAATTAGACCCACCCTGGGCTTGAATTACAATACCCCACAAACTGAATCAAAATGATAACGGAAGAGGAGCAATCTCTGATAAAAGCAGTAAACCCCCCCCCCCCCCCCGCAAATCGCTGTTAAAAGAAATTTCCTGTGTGTGAGATCTCTGCAACTGCTGCACATGCTTATGTCACGGCACAAGAAGAGCAGTGTGAGGAGCGAGCATGGCGTCCGTACTCTAATCTTTACATGTAGTGTAATTTTTACTGCACTCACATGTTTATGTGTAATATATTAAAAGGAATGTATTTAATTGTTTTGCATACCTTCCTTGAGCTAGTTTTGCATAATTTTCATAGTATGTTGTGACAGACTTAACTAGAGATGGGCCAATTTCTCAAAAATTTCTATTCGGCGAGTTTGCCGAATTTTTCTGCAAAATTCTTTTCGACCCGAATTTATTCGTGGCGAATCGCGTTAAAAAACAGCTATTTCCCGGGTGCAGAGAGCCTTGTAGGGTGCTGTAGAACATTATGTCATGCTCAAATATGCAGAGGGAGCTTGGTTTGGTGTTCATACAATGTTGTGTTTTAGTATGACACGCACATGACTGCCGCCGCTACTAGAATCGCTTCACACTTCACTTCTCCTGGCAGTTACAGGGGCAGAACTGACTAAATAACTGAAGTGGGAACACAGCCTGACAAGGTGATGTGAATCTGTGGGCAGAAAGTAAAGCGTGACCAGGGACCTAACGTTGGCACCACAGCCCTGCATCAACATGCAGCGTCACCATACAATGGCGTGGGAGAAACGTGTCTCAGATGTGGTGGTCCATCCTGTCGCAGCAACAGCATCCAGTGGCACACCTCCCATTTCAGGCAGTCAAGGCTCCACCTCCTCTGCCGAAGACAACTGCCTGTCTTTTCCATCATCTACCGGTCCAGATTCTCCTGCTCCGCGACACTCATGGTGCCAGCAGTCGTCACCGAGACGATTGCCAAGAAACAGCAGTATGCGTCTAGTGATCCCTAAGTGCAGAAGCTGACCGTGCTCCTGTCCAAGTTGGTGGTACTGCTGTCCCTCCCTTTTCAAGTGGTGGACTCTGCACCGTTCAGAGAACTGGCCAGGAAACTTTACAAGCACTTTAGACATTGCTACACTACCAAGCACACCCTCATTGAGCTGTACAGAACAGAGAAACTATGAACAGAGAAAAACAGAGTGAAATCTATGAACAGGGCAAAATAGGGAGAAATTGATGAACAGGGGAAAATAGGGAGAAATCGATGAACAGAGAAAAGCCATTAATGATTTCTTGATGATCCAAGGGGAAAGGGATCCACTATGTAATTTTTATGTCAGCCAGTGGCAGCTCATGCGGGACACCTGCCATTTGCACAGAGACTGCGTTATTTGTCAGTCACCAGGACTATGGGATGAATAACATCATTCCACTGCTTCATGTCTTGGAACAGATGCTGCAAAATCTGTCTGGTCAGGGGAATGGAGACATGGCAACTACATCTCATGGCCACATGTGTCCAGTGGGGACTGAACTGGAGGAGGAGGAGGAAGACACTGGAGCACAAGCAGTATCTGGCGAAATGAGTGGTTATTTTATTCAGGTGACAGGAGAGGAGCAGCCGGAGGATTAAGAAGACGAGGCAGATGACCCAGACACACCGAGGCAGTGGAGATGTAGGCAGGGAGTCCCTCAGAGACTTGCGCAGATGGCCCGCTACATGCTGATTTGCCTGGCTAGTGACAGCTGAATTGTCTCCATCCAGCAGAGGGATGACTTCTGGCTCTCCACCCTCTTGGACCCTCGTTACCGGTCCCAAATGGGAGCATTTTTTCACCTGCCAAGATGGAGGACAAACTGAAGTACTATAGAGACATTCTATGTAGTCAGTTGGACGCTGCCTATCTGCTCCATCGTCCATCCTCTAGCAGGTCTGACCGGGTGGTTCATCAGCGCTCATGTACCACTGCCATTGCTGCTGTGGGAGGATGGGGGGTTAGGAGCAGTACCAGCTGCTACATCAGCAACCTGAGTCTGGAGTTGTTGATGAGCAGCTTTCTTCACCTCCTAGTGATTTAGGTACCCAACATCAGCAGCACCTGCAGCAGACCCTGAACCCTAGATTCTTTTGGATACCTGCCTCAGCTACTATTCTGATGCTGAAACCCGCCTGATGCTCCACATCTGCTGCCAGCTGCTCCTTATACCGCCCACCATCTTTACCAGGGACTGATATTGATACCCACCTCCCCACTCTTCACTGGGCTATTATGTAGCCTTCTGATGCTGCTGCCACCTCACCACTCAGGTCTCCTCATGCTGCTGCTGTCATCTCCAGGCTATGTCATCATGTCACTCTCTGGCTTGATGCTGCTGTTACTGCCACCTCCTCATTATGTCACCTAGCTGCCGCCACGTCAAAATAATGACATTGTGCCACTCTCCGGCCTGATGCTGCTGCTGCCGCCACCTCCACACTGTGTACTTGTGCCACAGAGTGTCAGTTGACACTCTGTGGCCTACTCATGCTGCTGCCAACTGACCACTCTCTCGGTCGACCACCCTGTGGTTTTCTAATGCTGTTTCCACGCTTCACCACTCTATGTTGTTGCCACTATGTTTGGTTTTCCTCTGTCACAAGGAATGAAAAGGACAAACACAACCGATTGTGTTTTCGGAGAAGCCTTAAGGCTAGTATGACATGGTCCCTTGTTTGTATCAGGATTGTCAGGTGAGTAGGTAGCCAAAAGCAGGAGTGGATACATAACACAGAACACATGCAAATATTACATTTAGTTATTTTTGGGATCAACTCCTGTTTCTTTTTGGCTTTAGCAATAATGGATTATTGACCAATTGAAAGCGGATACTGAAGGATCACAGGAATGGCAAAATGATTATTGATGTCAATGCAAAATTACTTATGATACCCTCTTCACTATTTTTTTTTTTTTTTGGGCGGGGGGCACTACATCTTTCAGCATTTAACAGAATCACCACAGTAATTGAAAAAATTTACTGTTTGCCACAGATAGCAATATCCTAAAAGACTGGAGTGGCTGGATTTGAGATGTATGTAGGGCTGAGATACACAAACACTGGATTTGACATACAGAATTCTCCACAAAAAGTGAATAAATTCACTCTTGACCACAGATTAAAATACCCCCACCCGTCTGAAGTTAATGGATTTCAGGCGTGTATGGGGCAGAAATACACACACCCTGTATTTGACTCAAATTCCCCCACAAAACAAGAGGAGAAATTAACCCTTGGTATAAAATACCCTACAGAATGAATGAGATGAAATTCAGGCGTATATGGGGTAAAAAAACACACACGCTGTATTTTACTCCAAATTACCCCACAATCAAGAAGTTAAAATAAGCCTTGGGTATGAAATACCGTACAGAACAACCAGATGTAATTTAGCCGTGTATAGGACCAAAAAAATACAGACACCCTGTATTTTAGTCCAAATTAACCCACAATGAAGAGGTTAAATTAAGCCTTGGGTATGAAATACACTACAGCAAAAACAGATGTAATTCAGGCATATATGGGGCAGAAGTACAGCCACCCTGGACTTTAGGGAGAATACCCCAGAAACTAAAACAAAATGATAATGCTGGTTGAGTAACAGTTGTGCAAATGACACACACTTGTGAAGGTCTTTCACTCCAGTAGCTGAAAAAACGAGTTTGTTTTATAAAGAATGCAATATAGTGCAGCAGCAGATAGATAACAACGCTGGTTGAGTAACAAGTGTGTAAATGACACACACTTGTAATGGTCTTTCCCCCTATTCGCTGATAAAACAAGTTTGTTTTATAATAAGTTCAGTATAGTGCAGCAGCAGCAAGATGCTTATGACAGGACACACAGTGAGAAGTGTGAGGATTTAAGATGGCGTCCGTATTTATAGGGCATTATAGGGCATTTTTTCAGAACAATATATAAAATGAAAGGGGAACTCTGACTGGTTACTATTGGCAGCAAAGAAAGTCTTAGACTAAGACAGTTTTCATACATGTGGCCCTCACTGTCTTACTGGTTCCATTATCCCTGATTACAACAGTCATACTATTTTCTAGGCCTCTTTTTAAAATTAAAGGGAGGTGACGACCTCAACATTTTGACAATTAATAATAATAAAGCACAGACGTCACAGAAGCCTGCTGGTCGCTGATTGGCTTCATGTCTGCACATGTCATTGAGGGTGTTTCTTTCTTCCTCCCAGAGTTCTCTGCCCCATGTCACGCCATGTGCTCGCGGCCATTTTACAAAAAAAAAAAAAGAAGACGCTTCGTTCCCGCAAAGAATCATAAACTTCAGCTTCGTGCAGATCCGAAGTTTTCCTGAAATTCTAAACGAATTCCACTTCGTTAGAATCGATTCGCCCATCTCTAGACTTAACCTTTTTCTGTTGTTCATGCTCTTCCAGCCAAGCCATGTAATATGTCACATGTCATGGTATTCCTATCCACCCTGCGGAATATGTACATAACCTGTAGGGATGGATTTATACCCAAATCAGTTGTGTGCCTTCCACATGGATGAGTGGACCAAAGAATGCCACTAAAAGATTCCCCAGATCATAACACTGCCACCACCAGTGTGTGTTCTTCCAGCAATTATTGCAGGGTGTTGGTTCTATGATGTTTCTCACCTGACACAACAATGTCCATTCATTTGATAAAGCAAAAAATATATCCCTTTCTGAATCACTGGAAGTTAGGTTCCGGTACTGTTGTGAAAATGAAAGCCTTTATTTGCCAATGCCTCTTGGTTATCATAGGTGCAGTGTCCGCCCAGGTTTCAGAGCTGGTTCACTAAACTGTTTCAGATGCACGTTTGGTAGCCCCGTTTCATTTTGGCGATGAGCTCCTCCACTGTAGCGTGTTTGTCCACCCTTGCACACTTTCATAGCCAACATGCACCTCTCACACTAATGGCACGTGGTGCTCCATAGTTTCCTCGTTGCTCATTTGCAATAGTGGTGGTGCCATTTTTCCACTCATGTTACACTTTAACCACAGCAGCATGCAAACAGTTCACACACTGCACAGTTTCAGAAATGCCACCACCGTTGGCCCAAAAGTTAATATTCCTCACTTTCTGCAAAACTAAATGACCTTTTTTAGCCATCCGTAATGAGCGATAAGTGTGTGTGTTATCCACACGCCACTGTGATAGGGTTGCATTGTGGGGTATTAAGAGTTCTTTCGGATTTTGAGGGAACTGGGGGGTTCAGTGAGGTGGGTCTCTTGTATTTATCCTCTTTACAGCACACGTCACAAGATATAACAGGTTCCACTGTGGGGCAGTTTAACAGGTTTTATTCAAGTCCATTTTCAATACAGTAACTTCATCAAACATCAGTGGTGACAGCAATGAAATGATTCCAGGCATTCACGCAGATTAGCTGCTTTACACAGGGGGTTATAAACTCACAGGTCCCTGAGTTTTCACCAGTCTTATCCTGCCACTCTTGTACTGTGATCAGTGGCTGCTCTCTTCACTGTCTCCTGTGCAATGGCTGCAGCAGTCACAGGACTCTGTCTTTTCTGTTACTGTTTCTGTTTCGCTTCCGCAGCTGCCTTCACATGCTGCATACACACACTAGATTAGACTTCTCCTCTCTGTCTAGAAACTTCTATCTTCTCCCAGCATGCACAGCTCCAGCTCTAACTATTATTTCTCTTACTTCTGGACAACTAGCAATGCTGTGTCTGGTACCTCTGGCTCCATCTAATTGCCAGAGAGAGGTAACATAATAACGCTTGATAATAACAGTCAAGCTTACCCCCGGCTCACATTCTCTCCCTCTGGATGAATGTCATCCTCAAAATTCAGCAACTTACAATAGTTGAGGAAAGACTTCCAAGTTTGTTAGTACCGGTAGGGATTTTACCTTTAAATACGTTTTTTATCTCTCAAGTGTTTGACCGGTCTTAAACACTCAGGGGGACATGTATGAAAACTGTCTTAGTCTAAGACTTTCTTTGTTGCCCATAGCAACCAATCAGAGCACCCCTTTCATTTTTTCAGAACAATATATAAAATGAAAGGGGAACTCTGACTGCTTACTATTGGCAGCAAAGAAAGTCTTAGACTAAGACAGTTTTCATACATGTGGCCTTCACTGTCTTACTGGTTCCATTATCCCTAATTACAACAGTCATACTATTTTCTAGGCCTCTTTTTAAAATTAAAGGGAGGTGACGACCTCAACATTTTGACAATTAATAATAATAAAACAACATGGAGATTATTCAACAACCTGATCTATCTCTGAGCTGCATGCTCCACGTTCTCCTGCAAAAGAAATGAGAAAGAGCAAACAACAGAAACAATTTCAAATAATCAATTCACATTTATATCTTGTGCTGGAATATTTCAGCACAGCCAATTCATGTGCTAACTAGCTAAGCAATTCTTTTATGTCCATTGCATAGTCTCTTAAAACATTTTTCAGTCCATTGAATGGTCTTTTATACCATTCTACAGTCTTTCCAGGACTAGTGGTGGGAAAGTTCTGTTTTAACTGAACAGTTCTTGGTACTGCACTCGGTTCTCCCAAAGAGTCATAAATCCGCATCACAGGTCTTCTTCTTTCTCTTGAGGAAACCTTTCTGCTTGATGTTTCTGTTTCATCAAGATTATCAGTTTCTGAGATCTCTGGTTCAGGATCTAATGCTGGTTCATTGTCAGGTTCAGCTGTAATTAAATCAACAGTCTCTGACTATAACTATTTCTGTGCTTTCTGCTACTTCACATTCATCAGATTGTAGTACAAATTCTACAGCTTCATGATTTATGTCACTATTTTCTACTGGCATACGAAGCACATACAGTAGGTGTGATCTTCTGCATCTGAGCTTTCTAAGTCATTTTCTACAAAGGTAATACTTTAGGTAGCTGTTTTCTTGAAGGTTTGGTTGGCCTGTTACTTTAGGGATTGGTTTCTCTGGTGGTAGGTAGTCACAAGGTAGCAAGAGGTTCCGATACAAGATTCTTGTCTTGTTGTCTCCTGTTTCTGGTTTAATCTCATAAACTGGGCTGTCTTCACTCTTTTTTTTACTATGACATAGATCTTGTCTTCCCAGTATGAACAAAGTTTTACTGGTCCACCTCTTTCATGTAAATTTCTGACCAACACACGGCTTGCTCTATCCTTCAGTAACAGCTTTTGAAGCAATGTTATATGCCTTTTTCATGCGCTCTTTCCATGCATGGACATGTTCAGGATAGCTCTTGTAGGTCTCTGACACTGGAGTATCAAACATAATATAGATAGGTAATCGTGGAGATCTGCCGAATAACAGGTAGAATGGGGAGTAACCAGCTGCATCACTCTTTGTGCAGTTGTAGGCATGGGCCAACTTTGTTAAGGCGTTCTTTCAATCTCTTTTCTCTTCAGAGGTTAGAGTCTTCAGCATCGACAGTAGAGTACGTTTGAAACATTCCACTTGTCCATTACCTTGTGGATGGTAAGGTGTTGTATGAGATCTCTGAATTCTGCAATACCTGTCTAACTTGGCAAAGAGTTGATTTTCAAAATCTCTTCCTTGGTCATGATGCAGCTTAGTAGGAAATCCAAACCTTAATGCAAAGTCATTAAAGATCTTTTCTGCTGCTGTCTTCCCACACTTGTTGGTAGTGGCGTAAGCTTGAGCAAATCTGGTGAAATGGTCCATAACCACTAAGATGTATTCATATCCTCCTTTACAATTGTCAATGTGTAGAAAGACTATGGACACCATCTCAAATGAGTAGTGGTTGTAATGTTACCCATTGATGCTCTTGTTGGCTTGTTGGGACTTTTGTCTTTTAAGCAGCCACATTCTTTGGTCACATAACATTCAATGTCTTTCTGCATGCATGGCCAAAAGAAGAATTCACAAGCTAGATTCACTGTTCTCTGAATTCCTAAATGTCCCATCTCTTTGTGAAGTTCTCTGAACACCATTCGATGGTAAACTATTGGCAATACTAGCTGCAGGCTTGGTTCTCTTTTGCAGTAGAGTATACCTTCCGAACTGAGTTGTAATTTAGGCCATTCCCTCAGCAAGAGACTTCTAGCTAGAGACTCTGTTTCCCTTTCTTTCCTGCTAGGTAACCTATCTTGGTTGATATACTGGAGCACTCTTCCAATGACTTTGTCTTCTTTCTGAGCTCTTCTGATAGATTCTTTCAGAAGCTGGTTTATTGAAAAGGTATGAATCTGTTCCAGATCCTTTAATGTATCATCCACTGTCAAAGGGCGCCACCTTGGTATGTATTTTTCTCAGTGTACTTGTACTGCTTGCACGTTACTCATCATAGCTTCTGGTTCTAAGGGCATTCTAGACAACACATCTGTATCAGCATTAGCTTTTCCTCGACGATATTTGATACTGAAATTAAAGACTGCTAGTTCTGCAACCATCACTGACCAATTGCATTGAGTTTTGCAGTAGTGAGGCGATAGGTTACTTGGATGTTTTCTGTGTAAACCACAAACTCTTGACTGTAGTACAGGTAATCTCTAAAACTTTCACAAATAGCCCACTAACTTTCCAGAATGCAGATGGTAGTTCTTCTGAGCTGCTGTCAAAGTTCAGGAACCATAACCAATGACTCTCAGCTTGCCATCTTGATGTCGGTACAGGACTGCTCCAAGTCCCACTTGCGATGCATCACAATGAAGCACAAATGGAATGTTGAAGTCTGGGTATCCCATGACTGGCGGTTTGACTAAACAGTCAGTAAGCTCTTCCAGCACTTCTTGCTGACGGGGAGTCCAGTTGATAGATCGTTGGGTAGAAGCAGCGTTTTTTCCCTTGGGTTTAGGTTTGCCTTTGTTCATCTTCTTTCCTTCTGGTGTCACTGAACTTGAGGCAGGGCCGGGACAAGGCATTTTGGTGCCCTAAGCAAGTACAGCCAATGGCGCCCCCCCCCCCCCCTCGCTCCCCAAAAAATGCCCCTCCCCACACACTAATTCCTCTCACCCTTGTGCCAGGTCCTGTCACTAATTTTCTGCATATTCCACATAGCTCCAGTCCATCTCCTCAGCAGTCGCTGCACAATGACAAATTATCCCTGACAAATTTGGGTTTTCAAAATCGCTCCCCTCCATATGACTGTGTAATACCCCTAAATAACAGTCACCAAATAATCCACCGATACATGGAGCAAATCTACCGGACGAATGATTGTTACTAAAAACACTCCTCCAAAACCAAGACCCAAAACTATTACTACTTAAGGATAAAAATAATCCTGCCAAACCCTGACCGAACGCGCCCCCCACAGGGACACCTGCTTACCAGGTCTGATTACATATACCACCGCCATACAGTGACCAGATAGTGGTAGATACTAGTTACATTTAGTGACTCACCGGAGACATCATTTCTGATCAGCGTCGTTCACTTTCCCTTTTCTTCTCCATCCAGTTCACACCTTCATGCTGGTTTCTCCCGGCCACGACTCGTCCCTGCAGATTTGGACACAAATATCTTAGAATCCTCACATTTCCAGAAACTCCTTAATTATAGGTATATAAGTCCCCAGTTAGACGGGGTTATATAGATATGCCCTTCTCAGTCAGGCAGGTAAAATGTATATACACTCACCCGGCCACTTTATTGGGTTTACACCATGCTATTTAAGGGTTTTTGGCCCCCCTTTTGCCTTCAGAACTGCTCAATTCTTCGTGGCATAGTTTCCCCACAAGGTGTTGCAAGGGATGCTCAATTGGTACCAAGGGCCCAAAGAGTGCCAAGAAATATTCCCCACACCATGACACCCCCAAACCACCAGCCTGAAACCTTGATACAAGGCAGGAGGGATCCATCCCTTTCTTGTTGTTGACGCCAATTTCTGACCCTACCATCCGAATGTCGCAGCAGAAATCGAGACTCATCAGACCACAACGTTTTTCCAATCTTCTACTGTCCAATTTTCGATGAGCTTGGGCAAAATTGGAGCCTCAGTTTCCTGTTCTTAGCTAAAAGGGAGTGGCAACCCGGTGGTCTTCTGCTGCTGTAGCCCATCTGCCTCAAAGTTCGCCGTACTGTTGCGTTCAGAGATGCTCTTCTGCCTACCTTGGTTGTAACGGGGCTATTTGAGTCACTGTTGCCTTTCTATCAGCTCGAACCAGTCTGCCCATTCTCCTTTGACCTCTGGCATCAACAAGGCTTTTCCCCGCCCACAGGACTCCCGCTCACTGGATGTTTTTTTCTTTTTCGGACCATTCTCTGTAAACCCTAGAGATGGTTGTGCGTGAAAATCCAGGAGATCAGCAGTTTCTGAAATACTCAGACCAAACCCTTTTTGGCACCAACAACCATGCCACGTTCAAAGGCACTCAAATCACCTTTCTTCCCCATACTGATGCTCGGTTTGAAAATGCAGGAGATTGTCTTGACCATGTCTACATGCCTAAATGCACTGAGTTGCCGCCATGTGATTGCTGATTAGAAATTAAGTGTTAACGAGCAGTTGGACAGGTGTACCTAATAAAGTGGCCGGTGAGTGTATGTTCCTCAGTCAGGCAGGTATATAGTATTGTCCCCCTTGCGGGTAGGTATATAAATATAGAGGCTTCAGGCGGTTTATAGCTGGGGCTCAGGCAGGGTAATGGGGCTCAGGCAGGTGTAGGGGGGGCTCGGCAGGCGTATAGGGGCTCAGGCAGGGAAATAGGGGCCACCAGGCGTATGGGGGCCAGCAGGTGTATGGGGCCACAGCAGGCTTGCGGGTCAGGCGGCGTATGCGGGCCAAAACGTCGTTGGGGCCACGGGGCAGGCGTATGGGGGGTTCAGGCAGGCTTTGGGGGGGCCACAGGCAGGCTTTTTTTGGGGGGCCACGGCAGGCATAGGGGGCCCCACAGGCAGGCGTTGGGGCCCAGGCAGGGGGTAGGGGGGGCTCGGGCGGGCATATGGGGGCCACGGAGGCTTTATGGGCTCAGGCAGGCTTTATGGGGGCTAGGCAGGGTTAGAGGCAGGCAGGGTATGGGGGCCACGGCGGGGGCCGTATGGGGGCTCGGCAGGCGTAGGGGGGCCACAGGCAGGCGTATCGGGCCATAGGCACTTTAAATTTGGGGGCCACGGGCGGCGTAATGGGGCCACGGGGCATATGGGGGCCACAGGCAGGCAAAAATAATAACATTTATACTCACCTTACCTCTGTCCCGGTCGCGCGCTCCTCTTCTGTCCCGGTCGCGCGCTCCTCTTCTGTCCCGGCCGCGCGCTCCTCTTCAGTCCGACACTGGAGATGTGATGATGTCATCACGCCTCCAGCGCCAGGACGCTCCTCCGGCGCTCCTCGGGCGCACGGCCTATGACGCACTGTGCAGCCGAGGAGAGGCAGCGTCGCGATGACATCACTTCATCGCGATGCTGCCGGCTGAGCCGCACAGGGCCGCGGCGGGTCCTCAGCGATCCTCCGGTGAGCGGGTCCGACACTGTCTGCGGGGCAGGGAGTGCTCGCTCTCTGCTCCGCAGAAGCCTGCAGCTCTATGTGTGTCCAGCGGACGCACATACAGCTAAAGAGGCCGCAGGCGCTCCAGGCCCATGGCAGCGGCCTGGAGCCCGGTGAGGGTCGGGGGCCCCTGACTGCGCCCATTAGGGACAGGCAGAGGTAGGCGCCCTAGGCGATCGCCTACCTCTGTCTACCCGTCGTCCCGGCCCTGACTTGAGGTAACTGCCTAGAGAGCATACAAGGGAGCTGCAATCTTGGAGAAGTTCTAGATGTAACCTTTCTCAATTCTCCCAAAGAGAATGAAGGTTTGTTCTTCAGTGCCATCACTGGGGCAATTTCAGCTGGATTCATAGTATAGCCATCTCCAGATGCAATTTTTCCCAGGAACCTGACTTTTCTTTTGAACACTTCTTTGGTGTCAGCTTGACCCCATGTTGCTGGTATCGCTGCAAAACAGTTCTCACATTCTCTACGTGTTCAGCAGATGACTTGCTGTGTATCAGGTTGTCATCTTGGTACAGCTGACAAATGTCATCTCTCAGGCCCTCCAGGCGTGCCTCCATACTTCTTTGAAATTCTGCAGGAGCAGAGCTGAGTCCAAAGGGAATGCGGATCCACTCATACAATCCTCAGGGTGTGATGAAAGCTGTCAATGGCCTGCTGGATTCTTCAACAAAACCTTGGTGGTAGGCCTGGGCTTGATCCAGGACTGAGAACAAGGTACTTCCTGACAAACTGTCTAGCATGTCTTGGATCTTTGGTATTGAATGATAGTCAGGGACTGACCCCTGGTTGAGTTCTTTATAATCACAGCAGAGTCTGTGTCCCATCCTTCTCTCTGACACAGACAATTGGGGATGAATAAGATGGCTTGGATTTCTGTACCCAGCCCTTGTTGATGAGGTCTTGAAGGTACTCTTTTACTTCCTTGTGCAGTGGTTTAGGCACCAACATGTAGCTCTTTGTTACTGGAGAAATGTCCTTGAAGTTGATTTTTAGTTGGAGGGAAGGAATACAACCAATATCAGAGTCAGGCTCGGACTGGGACGCCGGGGATCAGTGAATCCCCCGGTGCGCCCTGAGCTGCTGTGGGTCTCGGAGGAAGTGCCGCCGCTCCCTGGGGCCCGTCCGCTGCATCCGGTCCCCGGGGCTGCGCGGTGTCAGCGGAGCCGAGCGCCGCTAGGGCTCCGCTGATCGCCCTGGCAGGCCTAAGGTGCAGGGCCTTAAGCCTGGCAGGCGCGACGGCCCCTACCGTCACAACACCGCGCCGCCTGTGCAGGGCGACAGTAGCCAGCAGGGAGCGTCCGGGAGCGGGAGCGGAAGCGAGAGCGAGGTAAGTGGCTGTCTGTTTTTTTTTTTTTAACTACCTAAATGGGGGGCCCTGGCTACCTAAAGGGGGGCCCTGGCTGCCTAATGGGGCCCTGGCTACCTAAAGGGGGGCCTTGACTACCGAAAAGGTGGTCCTGACTACCTAATGGGGCCCTGGCTACCTAATGGGGGACCTGGCTACCTATTGGGGCCCTGACTACCTACAGGGGGGTCCTGACTACCTAATGGGGCCCTGGCTACGTACAGGGGGCCCTGACTACCTAATGGGGCCCTGGATACCTAAACGAGGCCCTGACTACTTAAAGGGTGGCCCTGGCTACCTAATGGGGTCCAGACTACCTAATGGGGCCCTGACTACCTAATGGGCTCTGACTACCTAATGGGGCCCTGGCTACCTAAAGGGGGGCCCTGACTACCTAAAGGGGGGCCCTGACTACCTGATGGGGCCCTGGCTACCTAAAGGGGCCCTGGCTACCTAATGGGGCCCTTGCTACCTAATGGGGGGGCTGACTACTTAAAGGGTGGCCCTGGCTACCTAATGGGGCCCTGACTACCTAATGGGGCCCTGGCTACCTAAAGGGGGTCCCTGAGTACCTAATGGGGCCCTGGCTACCTAAAGAGGGGCCCTGACTACCTAAAGGGGGGCCCTGGCTACCTAAAGGGGCCCTGACTACCTAAAGGGGGGCCCCGACTACTTAAGGGTGCCCTGACTACCTAATGGGGCCCTGACTACCTAAAGGGGGGGGGCCTGACTACCTAATGGGGTGCCCTGACTACCTAAATGGGGGCCCTGACTAACAAAGGGGGCCCTGAATACCTAATGGGGCCCTGGCTACCTAAATGGAGGCCCTGACTACCTAAGGGGGCCCTGGCTACCAAAGGGCGCCCTGACTACCAAAGGGGGCCCTGACTACCTAAAGGGGGGACCTGACTACCTAAAGGGGTCCCTGACTACCTACAGGGGGCCCTGACTGTCTAAAGGGGGCACTGACTACCTAAATACTAAAGGGGGCCCTGACTACCTACAAACAGAAGGGGACCCTGACTTCCTGCACACTAGAAAAAGGAGACCCCTAACTGCCTGTATACTACCTAAAGGAGGCCTTAACTGCCTGTATACAACTTCAAGGGAATCCATAACTGCCTGTATACTGCCTAAAGGGGGGTCCCTAACTGCTTGCAGCCTATATAAAGGGGACCCTAACTACCTACAGCTTACCTAACTGGGGGGAAACCACCTACCTACAGCCTAACTAACTGGGACTCACCAACACCTACCTACAGCCTACCTAACTGGGGTCCACCAACCTAACTGTAGCCTATCAACTTGCCTAACTGGGGCCTGCTTATCTAACTGGGGGCTACTTACCTACACACCCGTGGCTAGGTACCCACCAATCTACTTGGGGCTGGCCTACCAACTTATCCAGCGGGCGTCTACCTACCTAAATAGGGCCTATCTAGTTACCTGGGTTACCTTAGTCCTCTCCACACCCTCCAACCCCTTAGGATACTAGGTCTCTAAGTTATGGCTTGTATCCGCTCACCCAACCCTGGGAAGTTTGTACAGAGGTGGGAATAGGTAAAGAGATGCTGGAAAATTGAGGATTCTAAGATATTTGTGTGTAAATTCTGCAGGGATGAGTTGTGGCCGGGACAAGTCATCATGGCGGTGTGGAACGGATGCAGAAGAAAAGGGAATAAGAACGACTCATGAGAGAAGAGAACGACTCATCAGATATGACATCCCGGTGAGTCCCTGATTTCAGGGGTTATTTTACTTCTATATTGGATCAGTGCTGTATTCACTGTAATGTGATGTGACCCGAGCTGGTGTCTGACCACTATGTGGTCTCTATATGGTGGTGTTGTAGGTTATACCTGAGCTGGTGTCTGACCACTATGTGGTCTCTATATTGCGGTGTTGTAGGTTATACCTGAGCTGGTGTCTGACCACTATGTGGTCTCTATATGGCGGTGTTGTAGGTTATACCTGAGCTGGTGTCTGACCGCTATGTGGTCTCAAAATGGTGGTGTTGTAGGTTATACCTGAGATGGTGTCTGATCTCTATGTGGTCTCTATATGGCAGTGTTGTAGGTAATACCTGAGCTGGTGTCTGACTTCTCTGTGGTCTCTATATGGAGGTGTTGTAGGTTATACCTGAGCTGGTGTCTGACCTCTCTGTGGTCTCTATATGGTGTTGTTGTAGGTTATACCTGAGCTGGTGTCTGACCTCTCTGTGGTCTCTATATGGAGATGTTGTAGGTTATATTGGCGCGGGTATGATGCCAGCGTACATGTGCCCCTGATTGTAAGAGTGAGGCAACACCTGACCCTGTGATAGGAGTTACACTTTTACTTTCTTGCTGGTGTTTATTTTAGAAGCTGGTGAGGTGCTTGACCAAGGGAAACGTGGAGGGGATATTGTATGTGGGTGGAGGGGGATATGGATGTACCTACTTAGCGATGTGTCTTTGATTTGTTAGACTGACAAATGTGTGACTAAATTGTTATTGTACTACACAATACAGTTCTGTTTTGCACACTGTATTATGTGGTAAAATGGGCGCATTTATGTCTGAAAGGCTGGTAATATTTTCATGTACAGTAGGGTGGGCCCCCAACATCAATTCCCCTGTGGGCCCCAGACCCCCCAGTCCGACACTGATCAGAGTTGTCGTTGGAGAATGCATGACACTCTTCTCTTAACATCTGTCTCACTATCTGATGTTTTTCCTCACTCAGATGCTCAAGAGACTTGGGGAGGTGGGAGGTGTCCCACTGTTCTGTATAGGGGGACATTCCCCTCTCAGGGACACATCTGTTAAAGCTGGGGGTTGGAGTTGTGCTCACCCGAGAAATATGAGCTGACCTGACACTGGCTGGGTACAGTGTTTTAATAGCTTCAAGGTGGCCTAATGCAGTTTTACGGTCCAACCTCACTTTCACATAACCACTATAAGGAACAGTTACCACAGTCTCACCTGTATGATGCCTTCCGGAAGCTGTGCAGGATCTTGAGGCACAAACAGCATCTTTTGTGACTTCTGTCTTGGTCTCACCCTCATACCACACTTCACTTCCAAGGTGTTGTTAGCAGGAATAATAGTGGGGTGCAGACCTACTTTGACTTCTCTGAAAGCCACTACTGTCTTTTTTTCATTATTTCCACAATACATTTGGCTTCTTTGCTGGGTAGGGCAAGGGATGTTGCTACAGAATCCACCAAGGGTGGCAGAGAAGCTGTTCTGTGGATCACCTCCCCAATCACATTGTAACCAATGATTGGCTCTTCTGCCACACACTTGTCACTTGGAAAAGCACCAATAACTCAATAGTGTTGCTGCTCTTGGCGGTGAGCTGGAAGTTCTCTTCAACCCAGCATTTAAAGCGTACCTATGTCTGTTTCACCTCTCGACCACAAAATTCTCCAGGGCCTATAAGTTCTTTCACTGGCTGGAGTCTTGCATGAGGTAGATAGTGTCTTCTCCATCCTTCATGTAGGATACTGACCTGGGCACCTGTGTCCCACAGAGCTTTAACAAGTAGTCCATTTAATTTACATTGGATCAGGCACTTTCACCAATAAGGCCTATGAATCTGTTCTGGTTTTCACTGGTATTTTCTGGCTCTTGAGAGTAAACAGTAGAGCTGCCACACTGAAGGCTTGGTGGCAGGTGATGCTGTCCCCGTTGTAACTGTTAGGGATGGTTACACACCTGTGGGTGGTGCTGGCGCAGCTGTTCTTCTTCCTGGATGGTATTAGGGGGTAGAGGTTGTTTGGGTTCAGACTGCTTTTGCATTGAGGTTACTGGTTGCCTCTCCCCAGCAACCCCCCTGTCTTTTAGCTGCTTGAAACTTCGCACTTTACACTCTTTTGCATAATGTCCCTCTTGACCACACTGAAGGCATTGACAACAGTAAGGCCTCGTTCACACCGTGGCCAAATCCTCGTCCTAACCTCGCCGCAAACTCGCGTCTCCCGACGCGGGTTTGCGGAGCGGGCGCTGGGCATGGTCGTGGCGCGGATGGGGCGTGGTTTGGGGCGTAGCTTGCGGCTAGAGTTTGCCCCCATGCAAATTAATGGAAATGAAGAAATCAAGAAATGACAGGAGAGTTCTCAAACACGCGCGGCAAGGCCGTGGCCCAAAAGCCGCGGCCAAACCCGCGGCGTGTGAGCAGTAACGCGGTTTCCCATAGGAAACCATGTTACTAAACTGGGCGGGTCGAAACCCGCGGCCAAATCCGTCGTGTCAACATGCCCTAACTACTTTGATGAGCAGGCCTCACATGCAGGGTATCTTTTATTTTGGAAATCATCTCTGCGCGTCACTGGTTTTGACTTGGTCACTGACCATATAAACCGCTTCAGCTTTGCTAGTTCTGACCGAAGTTCACTCAGTACTTCCTCCCAGTTGGTATCTGCTGTTTTTTTCTTAGACAGTACCTTCTGGCTGACTAGAGGTGGATGGGGTAGAGGATCTTCCTCCCTATGTCGTTTTTGTTGAACGCTCATGGTGTCAACTTTTTCTTTCATAGTCTTACTAGTGAAGCCCTTCTTTAGCTTCTCTCTCTCTAGCTCACGACTAGCCGCCTCATTCATCTTACAATCAACACTTCATCTGAGATGCAAGGGTCTTCTAAGAATCTCAGGAACTTCTGAACTTCTGAACTAACCCTGCATCAAACCTCTCCTCAGCCTTTTCTTCTCTGGAGATAATCAACAGTTTTTCTTTGAGTACAATGGCTCTGAACAAGAAGCCTTCGGGGACGCTTTGCTGTCTTGAGAAATGTTAATCAGCTTGTGAATATATCAGAGGTGCTCTCTTCCTTGTAATGCCCCTTTAAGATTATCCTTAGCTGAAGCAAGGTGAGTTTATTCTTCATCTCTAACATATTCCTGAGATGCAACCGTGGACTAATGGCTTTCATTACAGCCTAAATAATCTCTCCCTCCTCGTACCCAAAGTCTATCTGGTGACTCAGGTTAGTATAAGACAGACTCTCTTTTTGTTCTTGTTCACCAATTTGGTGATTAATTTTGAATTCTTTGCGGATGGTTATCTCTGGGGCTGGACTGGTCCCCTTTACAGGTATTTCTAGCTTGGAAATTCGTCAGGACTAAACAACTTCTCAAATGTCTTTGCAGATTCCTGTACCGTCTTTTGTAAGGCAGTGGATTGGTCTTTTATCGCCTGCAGCTGCGTCTGTTGGGGAGATATCTCATTCTCTGTCCCCTGTACTGTCTCTGGTTCCTCAGACCGCAAACTATCAATAAACTGAGTTAGTCTATGAAGAAACACCAGCATAGTGTCCTCCTCCTCACTGTCTTCCATCTCATCCAATAATCGATTAAGGGCTGTGAAGAGATATCGGTGATTGTGTGCATGAGCAAGATGGTCATCTGGTAGCTTCATAAATCTTGCAACCATCACCAGTTCTGCATAGGAAAACTGGCTACATCAGAACACGTCCTTTTTACTTTTGTAAGTCACAAAAGATATAATTTCATTATAAATAACAATAAAAAACAAAGAAAACTTGACTCTGCCGCTTTAGTAAGGACATATAATTTCACCTTTATTGTCACCATCATTTATAGTCAAATTTTCTGCTCTTTGCACTACACAGAATACTTGTACGTTCTACTCAAGCTCTAACAAACTTTAGATGCCAAGTGCTATTAGAGTGGATTGTCATTGACTATTAAAGAATAACTCCCCACAGAGTCAGACATAATTATACATGTCAGGTGCTCAACCTTTTGTAGGGAGAGTTGCCAGTGCCCATGATCGTGTTGTATCTGCGTCCTATTTATTTGACAGACCTTTGGGTTCCAAGATATCACTTTTTTAATTCATACCATGATTTCTAAAGATAAGTGCTGTGGTGGCCACAAGATATGATCATGAGAACAGACACTGACAAAACATATTGGGGTGGATTTTATTACCCACCACATATATATGAAACATGGCTGGACCATTGTAAACTTAGCACTTCTCACCCATTGTCTCCCCCACACACCCTAATAGACTGTAAGCTCTCACACCCTGTGTCTCATCTGTAAGTAGCTTTTTACTGTGTAATGTCTGTCTTTTTGCCTGTAATTATACCTTCTTAATTGTAAGTGCTGCGGAATATGTTGGTGCTATATAAATAAAGATTATTATTATTGCCATCTAATCATGATCAATGTGGAGCAGATTTATTAACACTGTCTTAAATTGTAGAAGCTTAGAACTAGACTAGTTGGGCCAAATTAATTATAGTGGCTTCTGCTGTATGTCTTAACAGCATTATGGGCCCTTGGGCACAGTTGTGCACTGGGCCCCCCAAAAAACACAACCACTCACAGGAACAAATATATACATTATCAATAACAAACTTATAACCTACAACACCATCATATAGAGACCGCATAGTGGTCAGACACCAGCACAGGTCACTATCACATGACAGTACCTACAGCACTGATCTAATAGAGAGGCAAAATAACCCCTGACATCCAGGGACTCACAGGAGACGTCCTATCTGATCATTTGTTCTCTGAATCATCCTTTTTCCCTTTTACTTCTCTGTCTGGTCTAGACCGCCATGACGATTTCTCCTGGCCACAACTCGTCCCTGCAGAGTTTAACAACTTAAACATCTTAGAATCCTCACCTTATCAGCACTTCACTACAAATTACTACCTCTGTTATGGGCACCACAAATTAAGTAAATAGGTAGTAATGTTGCCCACCACTAAGTAAGTAGTTTTCTAGACCCCAGTAGGTAGGTATACAGGCCCACTGTAGGTAGATATGCTGCCCCCTGTAGGGAGATTTACAGCCCCCTTTAGGCTATAGGCCCCCTGTAGATTATAGGCACCCCTGTAGGTTATAAGCTCCCCCTGTAGGTTATAGGCCCCACTGTAGGTTATGTCCTTCCTGTAGGATATATGGCCCCCTGTAGGATATATGGCCCACCTGTAGTATATACTTTAGAATATAGCCCCCTGTAGGTAGCTGGTTTCCGGCGTGAGTGGCATGACACGGCAGGTCCGGGCCTTTACACAGATGTGCTGCCCAGACCTGCTGCTAAGGCCGAGTCACACCACCGGGCCGAGTCACACCTATCCTGACCAATGGAAAAGACGACCCTGAATATGCCTGAAGTATGCCCCGCAAATACAGTAAAATCATAACTCTCATTGAGAGGTAAAGTGAAGGTCAATGGGAGCTCTGTGAGAAGAACACACTAGCCAGCGTGTACTTTCAAACAGTTGGCATATAGCAACGCACACAGGTATGCCCTTCTATATGCCATGTGAACATAACCTTAGCCCATCTTTAGACTTGTCTTACTTTATGTCACCTTTTGGTTGTTTTTTGTTGCTCCAAAATTTAGTCAGATTGTGGCAGATTTTCACACCACTAAGCCATACTTTATTTTCACTACAAGCCCTACCCCTTGTCTGACAGAGTTTAAAATATATCTAAAACACCTTGAGTCTCCATTAGTGTTGAACGATTATTATCGACAAAGTTGAAATCGGCATGGTTTTTAAGTTGATCGGATTTTTTCGATCACGTGATAATTTAGGTTAAAATCTGCGCATAATCTATTAATATCGTGCCATTTTCGGCGTTTCCTGTCATTTTGGTGGCCAGCAAATCAGCTTATAGAATAGAGCAGAGTGAGCTGGGTGTGCGACGTCATGACCATGTGTATGGTTGTGATTGGCTGGAAAAATCACATGACCTCATTTTACATAGAACAGCCCTAACTGTTCAGCATCAGTGTGTGTCTGTGTATCATAAGAGCAGAACGTGTGCTCGGTCTCTCCCAAAACAGCTCAGCGAAACTGTTCTCTTTGTTCACACAGACAACTATGCTTTTAGCTGTGAACATTAGAACTTAGGTAGATTAGAGATTTTCAGTTTCTAGTTACTTAGGCTGAGAAATTTAAAGGAGCATCTAGTGCTGTACAGCGGGGGGGGGGGGAGAGGGGGGAGAAGGGGGTCATTACAGACAGACAGGCTGGCAGGCAGGCAGGCTTCTGAAAGGAGAGTGGATATTGTGCAGCCCAGACTCTGCTTTGACCCCGCATTGAAATTGGTTTTTATTAAAGGGGTTTTGCCACGATCTCATTTCATACCTCCTGCATCCAGCTCTTCAACTCTGTGTGCACAGAAGGGGGCGTGTGTGATTTGTTTGAATTGCATATCATGTGACCCAGCAGGATGACATCACCAGGCTTCCCCTCTCTGTAGTCAAAGAAAGGTCTGTTTATGCAAAAAGCTGTGAGTAGTTGAGAGGTAATGTTTTTGCTTCACAGCACAAGGGTCCTGGGTTCAAATCCCTGCAAGAACCAAACCTGTGTTGTTTTTTTCTTTTTATCAATGCACAAACCTGATTGAGGTTTCTTTTTCATTTATCTGCACTGTTTTACTAATTACTAAGGAGAACAGAGGACGGGAGTAGAGTGACAGCACATGGGGTTTGAACACTCAGTAGCTGCATGAGAGGAGAGGTGATGTCTGAGCATGTGCGACCAGGACTGAGGAGCTCTCTGCCCTTGTCGTATCCCCTGGAGATGAGCTGTAAACAATGGATCACTTAAGGAGCAGCTAAAGGAAAAACAGTGCAGAATTTTTAATAATGACGAATGGTGAAAATGTTTGTTATTTCATTTGCAAGCTTCCCACGTCAATTTTACTTCGTGGCAAAACCCCTTTAACAGTTTTTGGCCAGTTTTTGGTGAAATATTAGCTTGTATTTTGTGCAGCCTGTACTTATATTAGGATACAGATATTTTCTAGCAACTGCAGGTGTATTTGATAGGTGCAAAACTCACCTTTTATTATCTGTACGCGATTTAATTATTTTTTTTTCACTTTGGCGCAGCTCAGTTTTGTTCAAAGACCCGCTTTGTTCTTACAATAGGATACAGAACTTTTCTAGTCACCGCAGGTGTATTTATAGGTGCAAAAACCAGCTTTTTATATCCGTACACAAATAAAATAGGTTTTGTTCAAATTTGCACAGGCCAATTTTGTTAAAAGACCCATCTTGTACGGATATTACCATACAGAAATTTGCTAGTAATTGCAGGTGTATTTCATAGGTGCAAAAACCACCTATTATTAACAGTACACAATTTAATTCCGTGTTTTTCACTTTGGCGCAGCCCAGCTTTGTTCAAAGACCCACTTTGTACTCACAATAGGATACAGAACTTTTCTAGTCACCGCATTTGTTTTTATATGTGCAAAAAAACACGTTTTTTTATCCGTACACAATTTAATTAGGTTTTGTTCACTTTGGCGCAGGCCATTTTTGTTAAAAGACCCATCTTGTACGGATATTACCATACAGAAATTTGCTAGTAATTGCAGGTGTATTTCATAGGTGCAAAAACCACCTTTTATTATCCGTATACATTTCAATTAGGTGTTTTTTTTACTTTGGTGCGGCCCAGTTTTGTTCATAGAGCCACCTTGTACTTAAATTTGAATACAGAAATTTTGTAGTCACCGCAGGTGTATTTATAGGTGCAAAAAACACATTTTATTATCCGTACACAATTTAATTAGATTTTGTTCACTTTGGCGCAGGCCATTTTTGTTAAAAGACCCATCTTGTACTTATATTACCATACAGAAATTTGCTAGTAACTGCAGGTGTATTTGATAGGTGCAAAACTCACCTTTTCTTATCTGTACACGATTTAATTAGTTTTTTTTTTCACTTTGGCGCAGCTCAGATTTGTTCAAAGACCAAATTTGTACTTACAATAGGATACAGAACTTTTCTAGTCACCGCAGGTGTATTTCATAGGTGCAAAAACCACCTATTATTATCAGTACACAATTTAATTACGTGTTTTTCACTTTGGCGCAGCCCAGTTTTGTTCAAAGAACCATCTTGTACTTATATTACCAACACATGTAGTACAGGGCACACATACAACACACAGAGACCAGCTTAAGATCATGGTGCACAACTATCTGCGTCTCAGCACCAATGTTTTTGGAGGTGTTCCGGACCCAAGAGACTTCTGGGTATCCACGCCAAAGAGGTGTTGTCCTGCCCAGCAGCCAGCGTCATATCTGAGCGGACCTTCAGCACAGCTGGAGGAGTCACTACAGACAAACGCATCCGGCTTTCCACAGATAATGTGGATCGTTTGACTTTCATTAAGATGAATCAGGCATGGATCTCTGATGATGTTGTGGCCCCAATTGCCGAGGTCACCGATTAGTTGCCGGTCTACCTCCCATTCCTCATCAAACAGAAATGGTCCTCTTGAAAACTTTTTTTTAAATTGATCATTTCTTACTGCAATTTTTATTCTCAGTTCCCAAAAGTTCATTTTGCTGGTTTTGCAAAAGACACCAAGGTTTCATGACAAAACCGTATTCCATTTACTCACTTCATCTTTAGATACAGCTATAATCATGGTCCTTTGGAACAGAAATGTGGCTTCTAAGTGGCATTTCTCCCTCACAATTTTTAACAGTGGCTGAGAAATCATTTTTTATAATTTTTTTGCGGTCATGGTGCTGTGAGATACAGCTGTAATCACGGTCCTTTGGAACAGAAATGTGGCTTCTAAGTGGCATTTCTCCCTCACAATTTTTAACAGTGGCTGAGAAGTCATTTTTATAATTTTTTGGGTCATGCTGCTTTGAAATGCAGCAATACTACAGGTCCTATTATAAAAAAAATGTTTTTTCTAACAGACATTTGTTCTTCACAATTGTCAAAAGTGGCTCAAGGGTCATGTTTTGAATTTTTGGGGGCATTTTGCTGTGAAATGCAGCTATACTACAGGTCCTATTCTAAAAAATGTTGTTTCAAACAGACATTTGTTCTTCACAATTGTCAAAAGTGGCTCAAGGGTCATGTTTTGAATTTTTGGGGCATGTTGCTGTGAAATGCAGCTAGACTACAGTTCCTATTGTAAAAAATGTGGTTTCTAACAGACATTTGTTCTTCACAAATGTCAAGAGTGGCTCAAGGGTGATGGTGCTGTCAGAAACAGGAATAGGTAGGACACTGTTAATGGACACATATTGCAAAATGACTTGTTTTTGCAAGATCTTTAACATAGCTAGCAATCCCTGTATTGAGACAACCCATTTAATACAATTAAGAAAAAGAGAAACAAAGACGTGGTGTGATTCCATCCTATTTTAAAAATGTGTTTTCTAGAATTAAACTACTAAAAAAACTGGCATGTACAAAATAGCTGATACAAATATTCCTCTGAATTGTACAAGGGAGGTACAGGAAGACTTGAACAGATGTAGGTTACCCAGGACAGGGATAGTCTATGTCCAGTTCAACTAAAATGGTGGTTGAAAGACTCCTTTTTCCGGCACTTTTTAATCTGCGGTCATGCAGGTTTGGGGCTCATGCTGTGGCCCAGAACAGGGATAGTCTATGTCCAGTGAAACTAAAATGGTGGTTGAAAGACTCCTTTTTCCGGTAGTTTTTAAATCTGGGGGTCATGCAGGTTTGGAGCTCATGCGGTGGCCCAGGACAGGCATAGTCAATGTCCAGTTCAACTACAATTGTGGTTGAAAGACTCCTTTTTCAGGCACTTTTTAATCTGGGGATCAGATAGGTTTAAGGGTCATGCGTTCCAGGACAGGGATAGTCAATGTCCAGTTCAAGTAAAATGATGGTTCAAATAATACTGCCTTCTGGCACTTTTTAATTTGTGGGTGATGCAGGTTTAAGGGTCATGCTGTGGGTACTCAACAGGGGTGAATGTCAGTGGGGCTTTTTTCTGTGGCTTTTTTACCAATGTGTTGCCTAAGATGTAGCACGTATCCATTTGACTGTTGGTGTTAATTCCCGCTTCTCCAGCCCCGTTGGGTTAACAATGAAGGTGTTGTTCCTCTCCCATAGACTTTAATGGTCATCGGCGATAATCTATTATCGACTATCGGAAATCGTCTTGATAATTGCCGATATCAACTATCGACCCGATGATGATAGTCAACGTAATCACTCATCACAAGTCTCCATATGTCCATAAATCAGCAATACAGCTCCAACAGCTGTAGCATGAAGGTATACAAGGTAGTAGGTGCATCCAGAAGCAAAGTACTTGTAAAGCTATACAGAAGCACATAGGGAGGTGATGTCAATGGTAGTAAAGTGTATGTATGATGGTAACTGAGGAGTCACATAACTAGTGGTCCAGTCCAAAGGTTGTAATCCCAAAGCCCAGTGGTCATTGAAGATGTTGTATTGACCTTAGAATATTAAGTTAGGTTTCAAAATTTAGCTTTTTCCTCATATGCAGAATAAACAAACTGACTGAGGCAATGCCAAGTACATGACTACTCTTGATGTCTCAAAAGGTTACTGGTGCTTAGCACCATCTCATGAATTACCTTCTGAATCTCAGATGGTTTATTTTAGTAAGTAGTAATGCCATTTGGGTTGCATTTTGCCTCAATTGCAACTCCGTCGACTTAATAAAAGAGGGATAGTCAGCAATGGGAACTTGAACCACATAGAAAGGGGAGGCTTTTCAAAGCCTCAAGTCGGCTCTGTGACAAGAATCAGTGCTTATTACCTTTCATTTCAACAGACAATTTCTAAAAATACAGATTTGGACACCTCACTGTCAAAAGTAGCGAATGGTGAAGAACACCCGATGATTTATGTAAGCTGGCAACTAACTCCAGCCAAAAAATTATGACTTAGTGGAACACAATTCTTTGGCAGCCAGGCAGATACTCAACTAAAATATTGTCCAGGAGCAGAAAAATTAACAAGGACATGTGACTATTTCTGATTTGTCTGTTTTAGTAAATACTTGTATTCCCCATAAAATAATTATTAAGCAGCTTTCTTTAAATCTCTGTGTGGTATGGTTTTTCCTACTTGAAGTTCATTACCAATTTGTCAGCTGTGTGTTACCAACTGGGGGTGTGACCGTTCCTAATCTTACACTGTCCAATCAGTGCTGAGAGTCAGTGAGGGCATGGGCACACCCCTCTGAAAACTGGAATGGCAACACCCAGCTGACAGATTGAGTAATTAATTTCTAGAAGGAATAAGAGAGGAACAGCACAAAAGACAGTTATAATACAGGTGATTCAAGAATGATTTCATGCAGAACACAGGTATTTGCTTAAATGGATGTCACCATTAGTCACAGTTCAGCCTTAAATTATTGACAGGACATGTTCTTCTTGGTTGGATGATGTAGAACAAAGAGAGGCAATGGTGTTAAAATGATTTCTTTATTTACAGAACTTTAATTTCCTGGTCAAATGTGGCTCAGTGGAGTTACAGGAGAATATTTTTTTGACCAATAATGCCTAGCCATCCTGTCTGAAAAATAGGAGATGATTACGTGAGGCTGGTGAAGGAAAAAAAAAGCAAAAAGTAAGTCCTACAAAGTGTAATAGATTTATGAACATTACCTAGACCCCGAGAAGAAGCTACAGAACATAAACCAATGCTGGATTATCTGTGTCCACCATACTTTCTATGTTAAATATAGGGGAGGGTAGCTTACAATAAAGAACTGTTCCAAAAATAACAAATGCTCGTTAGTTGTTAGGGTATGCTTACAAATGAAAGAAAAAGTACTGTACCTGTAAACCTGCTCGTTCCAATGTCGTGTCTGGTCCCTGTGATCCCAGCTGTTGATGTCACTCCTCATGTGACCTTGTAGGAAATCACAGGCCGCAGCAGTCACATGCTGTATCTCCAGCAAGAGACCCATGTGGCCCAAGAGTAGCTGCAGGGTAATGTGAAGAAAGACGTCCCAGCAGACCCAAGCCCATCCCCAGGCTGACCAAGTGCAATATGCTAATCAATGGCTGATTTGCTTAATACTTCTTTCCATTACAATTTAAAATTCCAATATAGTTAAAGTCAGTTGCTTCGGGATGGCTGAATGTAAAAACAATGCAAATACTGTAGTACACTTAAGTATGAATGTGAATGAAACCAGGTAATTCTGCTAGTATTTGATATTTGCTGCTATTATTGGTGGCACAACATCTGTCAAGCATGGTGGAGTCAGTGTTATGACACAGACATATATGGCTGCCAGCAAAACTGGGTCACTGGTGTTTATTGATGTGACTGTGGATTGAAGTAGCAGGAGGAATTCTGAAATGTATAGGGCTATACATTCTGCTCAGCTTATGCTGCAAAAATGATAGAACAGTATATGTGGAGAATGACACAAAGCATAACATAAAAGCACACTAGGCAGATGGAGTATTCTTCAATTGCCTCAAACTGGTTGAGCTGAAGTCAAAACTAAAAACAGAAATGCCAACAAGCAATAATTAAGGGTTGCTTCAGTAAAGACCAAGCAAAGCATCTTGAGAGGAAACACGTAGTAATATGCATGCATTTCAGATTTTGCAAGTAGACATCAATTGCAAATTGTTTGCATCTAGATATTAAAAATAGTTCTTAATAATAATTTAGACACTACTCAAAAAAATAAAGTAAACACTATGGGCCACATGTATGAACCTGTTTAGGTCTAAAACTCACTTTTTTGCCCATAGTAACCTATGGGCAAAAGAGTGAGTTTTAGACCTGAACACTTTTCATACATGTGGCCCTAAAATACCACATCCTAGATCTCAATGAATGAAATATTCCAGTTGGAATTCTTTATTCATTGCATAGTGGAATGCTTTGAGAACAATAAAAAATAAAAATGATCAATAAAAATTAAAATTAATATCCCATGGAGGCCAGAGTCTAGAATGGTAGTTAAAATCATGGCAGAAAATCAAATTTCAGGCCAATCCAACTTCAGTGGAAATGCTTCAAGACAAGGAAATGAGGCTTAGTAGTGTGTATGGCTTCCATGAGCCTGTATGATGGATGTTCTCCTGAGGGATCTCCTCCCAGACCTGGATTAAAGCATCAGTTAACTCCTGGACAGTCTGTGGTGCAATGTGGTCTTGGTAGATGGAATGAGACATGATAACCCAGATGTGCTTGATTGGATTCAGGTCTGGGGAATGGGCAGGCCAATCCATAGCATCAATGCCTTCATCATGCAGGAACTGCTGATACACTTCAGCCACATGAGGCCTAGCATTGTCATGCATCAGAAGGAACTCAGGGCCCACTGCACCTGCATATGGTCTCACAATGGGTCTGAGGATCTCATCCCGGTACCTAATGGCAATCAGGGTACCTCTGGCTAGCACATGGAGAGCTGTGTGCCCCTCCAAAGAAATGTCTCCCCCCAAAATTACTGACCCACTGCCAAACCGGTCATACTTGAGCCTGTTGCAGGCAGCAGAACATTCTCCACGACGTCTCCAGACTCTATCAAGTCTGTCACCTGTGCTCAGTGTGAACCTGCTCTCATCTGTAAAGAGCACAGGACGCCAGTGTCAAAACTGCCATCATGTTGGTTTCTGGCAAATGCCAATCGTCTTGCACGGTGTTGGGCTGCATGCACAACACCGACTTGTGGACATCTGGCCCTCATACTACCCACAAAGAGTATGTTTCTGACAGTTTGAGCAGACACATGGATATTAGTGGCCTCCTTGAGGTCATTTTCCAGGGCTTTGGCACTGCTCTTCCTGTTCCTCCTTACACAAAGGAGGAGGTACCGGTCCTGCTGCTGGATTATTGCCCTTTTATGGCCCCCTCCACGTATCATGGTGTACTGGTCTGTCTCCTGGTATCTGCTCAATGCTCTAAACACTATGCTGACAGACACAGCTAACCTTCTTGCCACAGCTTGCATTAATGTGCCATCCTGGATAAGCTGCACTACCTGAGCAATTTCTGTGGGTTGTAGACACTGCCTCATGCTACCTCTAGGGTGAGAGCAATGACAAAATCCAAAAGTGTCCAAAACAACAGACAAAAAGGATGAGACCAGAGAAATGGTCTGTGGTCACCACCTGCAGAACATCTCCTTTATAGGGGTTGTCTTGCTAATTGCTAATCATTTCTTCGGCCATGTTCACACTGCTTAAACCTGGACGTATTTCAGTCCGTAATTACGCGCCGGAGTGCGCAAATTATGGGCTGAATACGTCCTTGTAACTACGGTAATACACAGTTCTCATAGAGAACTATGGATTACGTCTCCTCTCCCTGCTCGGCCAATATGCCGAGGAGGGAGATAATTGACATGTGAATTACCAGCGGCGTATAAATGTCTATGGGCCGGCGACGTGACGGCCCCCCGCTCACCCGCTCCGCCCCCGGCCACACGGCGTAATTGCGGGGCGTAATTACGTCCCGCAGTTAAGCCGTGTGAACATAGCCTTCCTGTTGTCTGCTCCATTTGCACAACAGCTGGAGATAACTGGACAGGATGATTTCACAGTGTTATTGACTTGGAGTTACATTGTGTTGTTTAAGTGCTCCCTTTATTTTTTTGAGCAATGTAGTTAATAGTTTGTCCAATAAATTTGTGAAAATAAGGGTACTATGTAAACAATGACAATGCATTCAAAATAGTAAAAGCAATATTTTTATAAACTCTTTGCGGATATTCATTCACGGTAAAACCCCTTAAAGATGAACATGGAGAATATCATTGGATTACTGTGATTCCATAGGGGAAAGCCTCAAGCCAAAACCTTTACAGTAAACGAGGAAATAATAAAGACCACTTTTCCTTGTTGCTAGAAGAACTACAAAAGTTCAACATATATGGTGAGCTGTTAAATAACAGGTTGATGCTCATTAGGATCCCAATGCAAGAGAGGCAAATAGATACAGTAACCACGCAGTGATCACTACCACAGGAGGGGAGATTACTCATAGTTGTCTGGAGGCAATAATAGGAAAAAGTTATGCAAAGATGTATCTTGATCCACAGACAAAGGATCTATGACAGCTTTTCCTTTAAACAGGCTGCCAGACCTGATTTTAGCAGTGGATCCTGGCTGCCATGGGTAACTAATGCCAGCAGATAGGAACAGAAAGCTGTGGTCACTGACACATCACTGGAGCAGGAACGATAGAGGAGTTGATATATATTTGTTGCCGGGACCAGACATGGCGAGTATGATGACATGGTGCAATAATATAACATGTATGTATTTTGGCGCTCAGATGCCTGTTTTTTCTGCAGGTCATAGATTTAGCTCTTTCTAGCTACAAACCGGCACTTCTGACTCAGGAAGACCACTTTTAAAGTGGTCTACCTGTTCCAGCAATAATGCGCCTGGATTTGCCGGTCATAAGTCATACATGTGTAGAATCGTACGGTTCTAGTGCGCCCCGCCTCCAGCATGCACCCCCCCCAATCTTAGGTGCATTACAAAGTGCCACGGATGCCTGATAATGCACCTAATTTTGTAGTGTTCTTGATTAAAAATATAACAAACAGGGCTGCGCCAGTTTTCGGACTGAAAAGACGCCAGACTTCTGGTGCAGCCCCAAATATACATGTTGCCCTTAATTTCTAATAAAACATGCTCTGCAAGTTATCTGATCCACAAATATAGATGAACACAATCTAAGTAAACTAAGAACACAAACAGTTGTACTGTTCATATTTTTATTGAGCAAATTGAGTAGACATCCATGGGGCAGGGAAAAAGAGAAATGTAAGAGTAAATCTTTAAATGTAATAACCTACAGCAGCAAACATCTCCACCAGATGTTTTTTGCAGTTACATTTAATATTTAAACCACTTTGAGAAAGAATTTAGGACCAGTTCTCTCAGTAAATGTCTTTTCGTTTATCAGTAGTTTACCTTAGTGTCTCGATAGGGTTATGGTTGGGAAATAATCAGTTCAAAACACACATCTGCCAGGTGGCTCTGGTCAAACTTATTTTTTTTTAATCTTCGTGGTGAAGTTCCATGGAAAGCTTTCTTATTCAAACATGCATCTAGAAAACGCTGTGTGAACATACCCATATACTTAAGCTTTTATCAATTAGCTCTTGGAGAAGTCATTACCACAGGTTCACTTACTTTTTCTCCCTGCAAAATACAGTGAAGGAAATAATTATTTGATCTCTTGCTGATTGTGTAAGTTTGCCACTGACAAAGACATGAACAGTCTATAATTTTAAGGGTAGGTTAATTTTAACATTGAGAGATAGAATATCCAAAATAAAACCCAGAAAATCACATTGTATAAATGATATAAATGTATTTGAATTTTGTGAGAGAAATAAGTATTTGATCCCTCTGGTAAACCAGACTTAATACTTGGTGGCAAAACCCTTGTTGGCAAGTACAGCAGTCAGATGTTTTTTGTAGTTGATGATGTTTGCACACATGTCAGGAGGAATTTTGGTCCACTCCTCATCATCTCTAAATCCTTAAGATTTTGAGGCTGTCGCTTGCCAACTCAGAGATTCAACTCACTCCATACGTTTTCTATGGGATTAAGGTCTGGAGACTGGCTAGGCCACTAATGTGGCCTAATGACCTTAATGTGCTTCTTTTTGGGCTACTCCTTTGTTGCCTTGGCTGTATGTTTTGGGTCATTGTCTTAGTAGAAGACTCGCCATGACCCATTTTTAATGTCCTGGCGGAGGGAAGTAGGTTGTCACTCAGGATTTTACAGTACATGGCTCCATCCATTCTCCCATTGATGTGGTAAAGTAGTCCTGTGCCCTTAGCAGAGAAACACCCCCAAAACATTATGTTTCCATCTTCATACTTGACAGTGGGGACGGAGTTCTTTGGTTTATAGGCAGCATTTCTCTTCCTCCAAACATGGCGAGTTGAGTTAATGGCAAAGAGCTCAATTTTTGCTTATCTGAGCTCAGCACTTTCTCCCAATCACTTACAGAATCATCCAGGTGTTCATTGGCAAACTTCAGATGGGCCTGCGCATGTGCCTTCTTGAGCAGTGGGACCTTGTGGGCACTGCAGGATTTTAAACCATTACAGCGTAATGTGTTATCACTGGTTTTCTTGGTACCTGTGGTCCCAGCTGCCTTGAGATCATTAACAAGTTCCCCCCATTTAGTTTTAGGCTGAGCTCTCACCTTCCTCATGATCAAGGATACCCCACAAGGTGAAATATTGCTTGGTGCCCCAGATCGATGTCGATTGACAGTCATTTTGTATTTCTTCCATTTTCTTACTATTGCACCAACAGTTGTCTTACTTATGGTATTGTAGCCCATTCCAGCTTTGTGCAGGTCTATGATCTTGTCCCTGACATCCTTAGTAAGCTCTTTGGTCTTGCCCATGTTGTAGAGGTTAGAGTCTGACTGATTGACTGTGAACAGCAGTCTTTTATAAAGGTGACTATTTAAGACAGCTGTCTTTAATGCAAGTAACAAGCTGATTAGGAGCGTCTAACTGGTCTGTAGAGCCAGAACTCTTAATGGTTGGTAGGGGATCAAATACTTCTTACATCTTATACATCTCTCAGCAAGATGCAAATACATTTATATAATTTATACAATGTGATTTTCTGGATATTATTTTGGATATTCTATCTCTCAATGTTAGAATTAACCTACCCTTAAAATTATAGACTGTTCATGTCTTTGTCAGTGAGCAAACTTTCAAAATCAGCAAGGGATCAAATAATTATTTCCTTCACTGTATATTAGTAAATGGCGTCTATGTGTATAGATGTGTGTTATTGGTTGAGTCATATTAGGTTTGTCAATAGTTCTCACTGAGATAACAATCAGACCACATTTTATTAGCAATTAACCCCTTCCTGGCAGCCGATTACAATGTTTTGGCTCTAAATGTTTTCCTCCCTACCTTCTAAGAGCCATAATGTTTTTATTTTTCATCTACATAGACATATGAGGGCATGTTTTTTATTGTACCAGCTGAATATTTTAATGGTGCCTTTGAAGACAGAATGTACTAGGAAACCCGCAAAAAATCTAAGTGGGGTGAAATGTGAAAAAGATGTACTTGCACTCTGTTTGCTGGGGTTTTGTTTTTATGTTGTTTAATCTTTGGTATAAATGTGTTATTTGTATTCTGCAGGTTGGTTCCATTCTGTTGAAAGGGTTTTTGTTATGTTTTAGTATGTTTAAAACATTAAAAACATTTCTTAAATTTGCACTGCAGCACCATTTTCTGCAACCATTAACTTTATTTGTTTTTCCAAGTATGGACCTGCATGAGGGGTAACTTTTTGTGCACTGAAGCGTAGTGTTTATTGGTACCGTATTGGGATACATGCAACTTTTTAACCACTTGTTATTCCAACTTTTTAGGACGTGAAATGACTGAGAAACCCACATATTTGGATTTTTTTCTTTCATGGTGTTCAATGCATGGGATAAATGATATTTTATTTATATAGATTAGACTTTAATGGATGTGGCAATATTAATTTTTTTGTTTGTAAAATGGTGAAAGGGAGCGATTTGAACTTTTAATATTTTCTTTTTCATTTAGACTCCCGGACGAAATCGCCATGGCCTCAAAAGGGTTAAATAGTGGGGATCAGAGCTAGCTTCAATCTCTGCTTTTAGTGGCTGGTGTCAACTATAAAAATCATCTGGAACCTGCTGTTTATATATTCACGTATATTGTAGATAAAGGGTTAATGCAGAAATTAAAATAATTTGAAAGAGTTTGCTTACTTTTTCTTGCAACTATAATGAAAATTTAATCACACCTACAATGTTCACCTTAAGAATATGGAGCAAACCAGACCAGATAGAGTTACTAACATTAGAGGTAATATTTTTACATAAAGACATGATTGCTAAATTTAAGTACATACAGGGTCATTACAATCAAATCACCCAGGGATGGCATCGTGATAAAACAAGGTCACCTATACAAGCCAGAATTACGATTGTTTAATATTCAGGTTCTATTCATTAAGCTTTTTTATGTTTAAATGCAAGATATGAAATTTATAAAATTTATATAATCTGCAAGTCCTTTGTATACGGTAAAAATTACCTTACAGTCCTTAGTTCACCAAATCCAAATCTGTTATTAAAAATAGATAATTCTCAAACATCATTGACTAATGCCTGTTCATTAATGTTTATTATGATTTATTTCCCGTTAATTTTTAGATGATATTATTTTTGTGAAAAACCTTAATCTAAAAAATTCCAGTCTCATTTAGATGGGTATATTGTACCTGTTTTTAATTTCAGTTTGAGAGACTGACACTCCAAGAGACGGGGGTTGGATTGACTCTTATGGGAGCACCTTTCCTGTTTTATTCTAGGAGACCTTTCCTGGATATATAAAGATGTTGAAATTAATAGATGCACGTTTTGGTATGTAATAATTTTTTGTGTTTGGAGACGTGTGACGAGATAGTGAGTCTCCTATTTGAGCCCACTGATGAGTCTGGAGTAGGACGAAGCGTGTTTGGGGATATATATTAAGAATGCATCTAGTATCTATTTTTGATGGATAAATAATATCAATATATCTAATATTTATATATTGTGGGATATCGAGTATATTTGTGGATTATTGTGGGTATGTGAACAATTAAAATCGCTTCTGTGGTATTTCCCATATCCATTACTGATACCGTCCGTACTGACCTACTGGTCTTCTGTCTGAATTTACGCATACCTGGATTCACAGGTTTATATGTGATAGAGATTTGGGTTGGTAGAGATAGATACCTTTGCCTTTCCTAGATTTAAGGTAGGTAGGACTAGAAGTGTGGGGGTCACTCTTTTCAGGGCGGGTTCCCCGCTAAGGATATTATTGTGGAATGTAAGAGTAATGGTCTCTATATCTAGTTTATATACGTTTTTACGGGTAATAATAATAAAGGTTAAGTTTTATTTGAAATTATTTTTTGTGGTAGATAACTGTTTATAATTTCCTGTATATCTGATATCACACCTGGACTTCCTACAGTTTTACAGAGGAGCTGCCGGCTTTTAGTATATAAATATAATATATATATATATATATATATATATATATATATATATATATATATATATATATATATACACTCCCCGGCCACTTTATTAGTACACCATGCTAGTAACGGGTTGGATCCCCTTTTGCCTTCAGAACTGCCTCAATTCTTCGTGGCATAGATTCCACAAGGTGTTGCAACGATGCTCAATTGGTACCAAGGGGCCCAAAGAGTGCCAAGAAAATATTCCCCACACCATGACACCACCACCACCAGCCTGAACCGTTGATACAAGGCAGGATGGATCCATGCTTTCATGTTGTTGACGCCAAATTCTGACCCTACCATCCGAATGTCGCAGCAGAAATCGAGACTCATCAGACCAGGCAACGTTTTTCCAATCTTCTACTGTCCAATTTCGATGAGCTTGGGCAAATTGGAGCCTCAGTTTCCTGTTCTTAGCTGAAAGGAGTGGCACCCGGTGTGGTCTTCTGCTGCTGTAGCCCATCTGCCTCAAAGTTCGCCGTACTGTGCATTCAGAGATGCTCTTCTGCCTAACTTGGTTGTAACGGGTGGCTATTTGAGTCACTGTTGCCTTTCTATCAGCTCGAACCAGTCTGCCCATTCTCCTTTGACCTCTGGCATCAACAAGGCATTTCCGCCCACAGGACTGCCGCTCACTGGATGTTTTTTCTTTTTCGGACCATTCTCTGTAAACCCTAGAGATGGTTGTTTCGTGAAAATCCCAGGAGATCAGCAGTTTCTGAAATACTCAGACCAGCCCTTCTGGCACCAACAACCATGCCACGTTCAAAGGCACTCAAATCACCTTTCTTCCCCATACTGATGCTCGGTTTGAACTGCAGGAGATTGTCTTGACCATGTCTACATGCCTAAATGCACTGAGTTGCCGCCATGTGATTGGCTGATTAGAAATTAAGTGTTAACGAGCAGTTGGACAGGTGTACCTAATAAAGTGGCCGGTGAGTGTATATATATATAAAAACTGGAAAAAAGGCAGCACCTCGCATGGCAAAATACAAGGGGGGTGCAGGCTGGCAAAAAATCCCATCACGGATCCACAATTTAAAAAGAAGGAAAACCGCTTGCACTCACAAATGGTAAAATGAAAAAAAGTTTAGTGCTTTATTTCATGTCCACTGGGCAACGTTTCGGCTCACACAGAGCCTTTCTCAAGCAATACAGGAGTGGCAAACATCTTCATATATAGGTCAGTGCTCATACATATGCAAATTACAATAAACAAATAAGTGAACAGTGCAAATAACATCATTGTAGTATTAGTGACAATCAAACATATGTTTACAAAAATCCAAATCATTAATAGTTATCACACAGTGAAATATATATAGTGACAATAAACATCAATATAATAGTGTCATAATAAGTGTAAAATCTAAGTATATTTACATGTGACAGGGCAGAATGAGCTCCTCCTTCCACTTTCATAAACAAAGCCGCTTGGAGTGTAGTAAGGTATCTCGGCGTCTGACAGGTGTAAGTGCGCATGTCCAGGGCTCTAGCAACGCGCGAGTACGCAGCGGGTCCAGCCGCGACACGCGCATGCGCAAGGAAACCCAAAGCTGCAGAAGCCATTTTGGAATAGGGCAGCCTACAGCAGCGATCAATGAGATGGGAACCACTCCATTAGATCCCCGCTGAGTGCTGAAACCAATAAAAATGATAACCAAACAGCTTGCCATAATAATATTTGTCAAAATAGGGCATGGACGACTATATTATCGGGGGAGCACGGCAGCGTACACACCTTTACGGCAAATGCATGCTACGTGCTCAATGAGCCGCAAATCACATAGCATATTGCTACAGTGTATTACAGCCCATATAAACCCCAATATGAGACCCAAAGTCACAGCAAATTAATGTCATGTCCCACTAGCCCAAGTGACTCCTCACTTTATATTCTATTAACAAAGGAACAAATAATAACCAAAAGAATAGAAATTAATAAACAATAAAAAAATAAAAAAAAATAAAAAAAAATTAAAAAAGAAAAATATAAAAATTAAAAAAATGAATAAAGAAATAAAAACAAAATAGCTGGCTTCAAGCAAAGAACAAAGGACATGCGCAGATTAAACACCGCAGAGCAAGAGACAAAACCCACAAAATATAAAAAAAGAAAAAAATTTTTATTGAAGAAAAGACATAAAAATATTTTTCTTGTGTAGGAAGTAGTTCATATTTTCCCCTCTGAAAATCTGCAAGAAAAAAGAAAAAACAATTAAAATCCAAAAAAAAATTCCAAAAGATTTTTTTTATATAGAATGTGTATACATTGGTATATATTCATATATACATCTCCATATAATTATTAATGTACACAGGCACATAAATCCATATATATACACAAATCCCAATAAAGAAAAACCACCCCAGCTAAGGGGAGTACTGAATAAAGGAAAAAACTGGGGTCAACTAAACGTTTCTTTTATTTAAACATTTTATAATTAACCTTGAATTCTATGTTCAATCCATTTGGTTTTAAGGAATTCAACTTGTGAATCCATTCTAATTCCTTCTTTTTTAGCAAGGTCAATCTATCACCTCCTCTTTTTAGTACAGAAATCTGGTCCAGTATCTGACATTTAATATCCCACTCTGAATGACCTGCATCCGAAAAATGTTTTGATACGGGTAGATCTAATCTTCTTTTACGTATAGAATATCTATGTCCATTTAATCTTGTCTTTAAGTCACATGAGGTTTCACCTACATAGATCTTTTTGCAGGGACACCATAAAACATAGATCACCCAATCCTAGTTACATGTAAAATAAGACTTTATGGAAAATTTTTCACCAGTATTAGGATGTATAAAATTCTCACCTTTCTCAATCAATTTGCAATTCACACAATTCAGACACGGAAAAGTGCCCATTTTGGGTTTGCTTAAGAATAATTGTTTAATTTTTGACTGTGTAGGTATTTCACTTTATACTAACCTATCTCGGAGATTCCTTGGGCGTCTATAGGACATTAAAGGAAAATTCTGAAGTTCTTGAATATTTTTAAAGCAGTTCTTCACAACAAACCAATGTTTCCTAAGGATATTCGAGATAGATGGACCCAAAACATTATAAGTCGAGACAAAAGGAATTCTCCCAACCTCTTTTTTCTTCTGTGAGGATAATAGGGTAGGCCTATCAATATTACATACCGATTTTTATGAAGCTCAACAAGTTTAAAAGGATATCCCCTTTCCTGAAATTTATTGGACATATTCACCAAAGATTCATCACATTTAATAGGATCAGTCACAATTCTTTTTACCCTTAACATCTGACTAAGTGGAAGGGATTTTTTCATATTAGGTGGATGGCAACTTTCATATCTAAGTAATGTATTCCGATCTGTTGCTTTTACATGTTATTCCGTGTCTACTCCCAGTCCCTTTTTGACGAACTTAGTATCCAAAAAAGTTATTGAATGGTAAGAAAAGGAGGAGGTAAACTTAATGTTGGAATGAATGTTATTCAAAAATTCAAAAAACATTTCAAATTCATCTTGAGATCCCAACCAAATCATGCAAACATCATCAATATACCTCCACCACCTCAGAACTTTATTGAAATGAGTGGAGGCATATATGAAGTCTTCTTCCAAGCTAGAGACAAAGAGATTGGCATACGTGGGCGCAACGTTTGTACCCATTGCGGTACCACGTTATTGCAAAAAAAACGTATCTCCAAATACAAAATAATTACATGTCAAAATCAAATGTAGCAAAGTAATCACAAATTCCTTCCCTTCATTAGAAAATTGTGTTCGTTCTAACATTTTACCTATCGCCTGAATGCCACTCTCGTGGTCTATGGAGGTATATAGACTAACTATGTCTAGTGATACCAAAATGGCCGATTCTGGAATTGGCGTTTCTTTAAGTTTACATAAGAAGTCAGTGGTGTCTTTAATGTATGATTTACTATCAAGAACAAGAGGTCTCAAGATTTTATCCAAGAAAAGGGAGGCCTGACTAAAAATGGATCCTCTACTGGAAACAATGGGCCTACCTGGGGGATCCATTAAAGTTTTATGAATTTTAGGTAACAGGTACAATATTGGTGTAATGGGATTTTCTACGATTAGAAATGACTGTAAAGCTTTATCAATAATATTATCCTTAAATGCCTCTCAACAAGATTTTTTAATTTTTTACTAAATTCAAACTTGGGTTCACCATTTAATTTTCGATATACCCTCAAATCAGATAATTGATTCATAGCCTCATTAATATATTTCGATGTATCCATTAAAACAATTGCCCCTCCTTTGTCTGCAGGTTTTATAGTAAGATTCTGGTTGTTACATAATTCATTCAATGCATCAATCTCTCCTCTTGTGAGATTAGCCGATCTCAAAGGTTTACCTTCACTCACATCTCTTAATTTGGCCAGATTTTGTTTCACCAAATCCAGATATGTATCTATTTGGTGCATATCTGTGGATGGAGTGAAATCACTAGGAAGAAAGAGATTGCATGACTTCAACGTAAATTGTGTCGCTAAAGGAATATCCCGATCACTAGACATAGGTTTATCAATTTTATCATTATTCCAAACACAGAGCTTCAATCGTCTACTAAATTGTATTAAATCAAGTTCTAAATCAAACCAATTCACATTGGTACTAGGGCAAAAAGACAACCCCTTTGTTAAAAGTTGTAACTGCATAGAAGTCAATACAATTGAAGAAATATTTACCACTATAGATGATTCAGAAATAGATGATCCTATTTGTTCTTTGGGGTCTTTGTGATTCTCTGCTGTTGATTCTGCTGTTTGTGGTTCCTGTTGCTTTGTGTTTTTATAGGATTTGTTATGGCGTTTACCGCCCCTTCTGGTGGGTCGTCTCCTTCTCTGGGAACAAGTCCTAAAAAATCAGCTGATGAATCAGTTGCATTAGGGATATCCTTATTCATTTTAAAGTCTCTCTGCCTCTTAGAAAATTTATTGTCTGCACTTCTTGACTGGTTATCCTGTTTCCATGAATATACAAATCCAGATTCATAATCACGAATGTCTCTTTGCCATTTATGGCGTTTTCCTTCCTCCAGGTCAATTTTAAATTTGGATAAAAAAGTGTCTTGTTTACTAATGAATTCTAGAAAATTCTCTGTAGTCATGGCTTTTTTCAGACTCCTTAGCTTCACCCAGTTTTAGATTCACACTATATAAGTCCTTATGCAGGAATTCCAGGTTAAGCAAAATTACATCAAAAGCATATATATTTGAAATTAATTCAAATCTAGAGCGAAAGTCCAGATCATTAGTGAAGAAGTTAGGTTGCAGTCGTGTGCGCATCCCTCTAGGAATTCGATTGTTTTTATAATATTGTTTCAATGTAACCAAATGCAACTCTAAAGTCACCTGTTTTTTTGAAAGAGCTTCATAATTGCGTTGTAAGTATCCAGATGGAGTATCCAGAAAAGCCGCGTCCCCTTCAATTCTGTCCAATATTTCAGTAGCTTCCTCTTCAGCATAGGAAAAGACATGAGAAGACAGCACTGATGGAAGATTAGTAGTATCCATAGCAAATATTTAAAAATTGAAAAAATAGATTACTTAATCTTGTATCGAGTGCACGCCTTATGACTGTCATACAAAAATTGGAAAAAAGACAGCACCTCGCAAAGCAAAATACAAGGGGGGTGCAGGCTGGCAAAAAATCCCGTCACGGATCCACAATTTAAAAAGAAGGAAAACCGCTTGCACTCACAAATGGTAAAATGAAAAAAAGTTTAGTGCTTTATTTCATGTCCACTGGGCAACGTTTCGGCTCACACAGAGCCTTTCTCAAGCAATACAGGAGTGGCAAACATCTTCATATATAGGTCAGTGCTCATACATATGCAAATTACAATAAACAAATAAGTGAACAGTGCAAATAACATCATTGTAGTATTAGTGACAATCAAACATATGTTTACAAAAATCCAAATCATTAATAGTTATCACACAGTGAAATAAATATAGTGACAATAAACATCAATATAATAGTGTCATAATAAGTGTAAAATCTAAGTATATTTACATGTGACAGGGCAGAATGAGCTCCTCCTTCCACTTTCATAAACAAAGCCGCATGGAGTGTGGTAATGTATCCCGGCGTCTGCCAGGTGTAAATGCGCATGTCCAGGGCTCTAGCAACGCGCGAGTGCGCAGCGGATCCCGCCGCGACACGCGCATGCGCAAAGAAACCCAAAGCTGCAGAAGCCATCTTAGAATAGGGCAGCCTACAGCAGCGATCAATGAGATGGAAACCCTGAGTGCTGAAACCAATAAAAATAATAACCAAACAGCTTGCCTTTATAATATTTGTCAAAATAGGGCATGGACGACTATATTATCGGGGGAGCACTGCAGCGTACACACCTTTACGGCAAATGCATGCTACCTGCTCAATGAGCCGCAAATCACATAGCATATTGCTACAGTGTATTACAGCCCATATAAACCCCAATATTAGACCCAAAGTCACAACAAATTAATGTCATGTCATTGAGACTCCTAAAGTCAAGTCCCACTCGCCCAAGTGACTCCTCACTTTATATTCTATTAACAAAGGAACAAATAATAACCAAAAGAATAGAAATTAATAAACAATAAAAAAATAAAAAATAAATAAAAAAAAATAAAATAATAAAAAAATAAAAATATAAAAATTTAAAAAATGAATAAAGAAATAAAAACAAAATAGATGGCTTCAAGCAAAGAACAAAGGACATGCGCAGATAAAACACTGCAGAGCAAGAGACAAAACCCACAAAATATAAAAAAATATATATATTTAATGCGCATAAAATAACATTTCTGGAGCATATTGTCTTTGAACATTGGGACTGTCCTCTGGTACTCATATATTGTCACAACGATGTGTGACTACATCAAGAGTACTCATTTTTATTCAGTAAGTCAGTTATTCATGTCTGCAGTCAGGTGAAAGTCCGAGCTGTATACCAAGTAGGGTTAATTCAAGGCATGTGACGTTAAAACAAAGGGCTTTGGGTTACCTATGAATAATGTGAGGCACATGGAGCTACTAAATTGTTAATTTTAAGGCTGTGTTCACAAATTTATTTTTTGTTCCCTTTTATAACTGCCTTAAAAACCAAGCAATAAGAAAAAATGCCTGCGCCTTTTTCTTTTTAACCCCTTCCTGACAGCTGGTCATAATAATAAGACTCTATATTTTCCCCCCAGCCTTCCAAAAGCCAAAACCTTTTTTATTTTTTCATCTACAAAGGCATATTAAGGCCTTTATTTTGCTGGAAAAAATGTACTTTTTTATTGGTGTCGTTGAGCAGCTTTCTGTGTTATTTTATCTTCTTTTCTTAACTTTTTATCAATTAGTTCTTGGGGAAGTCATTACCACAGGTTCACTTAGATTTTCTCCCTGCACAGTGGATCTTTACAAAATATATTCGTAAATGTCGTTTATGTGTATACAGTAGATGTATAGCTGTATGTGTAGTATTGGTTTAGTTTTATTCTGTTTGCCAATAGTTCTTACTGAGATAACAATCAGACCAAATTTTATTAGTAATTAACCTCTTCCAATAGCCAAAATGTTTTTATTTTTTCCATTTACATAAACATATGAGGGCATGTTTTTTTGCGGGCCAAGATGTACTTTTTAATGGTGCCTTTGACCATACTATAGAATGTAGTGGGAAACACTTTCAATTCCCTCCTCAGACCTAAAGCTCAGGACCCAGTCACTGACCTCTGTGCTGAAGACCTGGCCACTCACTTCAAAGAGAAAATTAACAGAATAGGACAACATAAAAACGCAATTTTTTTATAGACCTATTTCTATTGTGTAAAAGTAATAAAACATAAAAAACTATATAAATTTATACCATTGCAATTGTACCGACCCCCATAGTAAAGTTATCACATCATTTACAGTGCACGCTGTAAAATTGAAGCCCAAAAAACAATGGTGGAACTGCGTTTCCCCCCCCCCATTTTCATGGCCCAATGCTAAAAAACGATGGAACACCTGTGCACCCAAAATGCACAATACACTCCTAGATGAGATCACCGAGGGGTGTTGAATCTAAAATGGGGCGACTTCTGGAAGGTTTCACCTGTTCTGGTACTTTAGGGGCTTTGCAAATGCAACATGGCCCCACCAAAATCTGCGTTCCAAAAGCCAAATAGCGGTCCCTCTCTTGTACGCCCTGCCATGCGCCCAAACAGCAGTTTACACCCACATGTAAGGTATTGCCGAACTTGGAAGAAATTGCTTAACAAAGTTTTGGGGTTCTTTTTTCCAGGATTCCTTGTAAATATGAAACATTTTAAGCTAAAATTGCAGATTATTGGAAAAAATTTTTTTTGAATTTTCACGGCCTAATGCTAAAAAAAAATGTGTGAATCACCTGTGGGGTTGATATACTCACTACACACCTGTATATACCTTAAGGGGTGTAGTTTCCAATATGGGGTCTTTTTAGGGGTGTTTTTTTAGGGCCTATTCAAACCTGAAATGGCGCCTAAATAAAATTGCATTGAAAATGAGACCCAGAGTCCAGTAGGTGCTACTCCTATTCTGGGGCTTATGGTTGAGCCAAATAATGCACTAGGGCCACATATGGAATATTTCTAAAAACGGCAGACCTGGGGGAAATGATATTACATTGCATTTACCTAGTCACATTTACCGTATTCCAGTGAATAATGGATAAATATTGAAAATCTGCAAAAATAGTGAAATTTTGAAATTTCACCTCCACTGTGCTTTAATTTCTGTGAAACACCTAAAGGGTTAACAAACTTCCTAAACACTGTTGTAAATACTTTAAGGGGTCTAGCTTCTTAGAAGGCGTCATTTATGGGGGTATCCTACATGCAGGCCCCACAAAGCCATGTCAGAACTGGACTGGTCCCTAAAAAAATGTACATTGCAAATTTTCTTGAAGGAGGAGAGACGGAATCCACAGTTATCTATGAGAACTGTGGATTACCGTAGTTACTGGGACGGATTGGAGCCGTACTGCAGTGCAAAAACAGCATGCAGTACGGCTCCAATCAGTCCCAGAATAAGCCGTGTGAACGAGGCCTTAGAATGCTTGGTCTACTCTGAAATGTGAAAAAAAACCCGTTCTTCCACCATGTTTGTGGGGTTTTTGTTTTCACAGTGTTCACTCTTTGGTATAAATGAAGTGTTATCTGTATTCTGCAGGTTGATAAGATTTTGTCAATACCAAATATGTAGAGTTTTTATTATGTTTTAACCCCTTTCCGACATTGGACATACCAGCACGTCCATGCTGCATCGCCCATAGCCGATTGTGGCAACTAGGGGAGTGACAGAAGGAGGGAGCCCCTTTTGTCCCCCTGCAGCAGCCATGGCATGATTGCGGCTGCTGCTGTCTCACCTGACAGCCCGGGAGTGACTGACGGTGATTGACAGTTACCATAGAGACCAATACATAACAGTTCTGTACTGCTCTCTATTGTATCAGTGATTTGAAGATCACTGATACAAGTCCCCATTAGAACAAGTCAAAAAATATGAAACAGTGTAAAATAAAGCAAAACACAAAGAACAAAATAAAACAATACAGCGCCCTTTTCCCCCTTACCAATGCCAATCTTGCCAAAAAAGATCAAAAATAAATGAAGTATGCATATTCAGTATCCCCACATGCTTTATGACCTACCCTATAAATATGTCACATTACTTAACCCACACGGTGAACACCTCAAAAAAAAAAACTGTCACAGAATTGCAATTTTTGTCCATCCCGCAGCACACAAAATAGAATAAAAAGCGATCAAAAACTCATATAAATGACACAGTGATACCAATTAAAATGTCAGTTCATCACTTTAAAAAATCCCTTACACAGCTCTGTGTACAAAAAATAAAAAAGTTATAGCTCTTCGAAGATAGCAATGCATAAAATTTTGTTTTTTTTTTACAAATAAAAACCTTTTTATTTAAAGTGCTTCAGAATCATAAAAACTATGTAAATTGGGTATCATCAGAATCGTATTGACCCACAGAGTAAAACTAAGTTGTCATGTATACTGCAGCAGGGTGAGCCCTGTTAAAAATAAAAATAAAAAACCACCCTTAACTAGGATTTGGTATATTCTTCACCCTGCTCATCCAAAAAGGATTTAAAAAGCGATCAAAAAGCCTTGCCTCTCCAAAAATGATCTGAATAAAAAATTTTAACTCATCCGGCAAAAAACAAGTTCCTACACAGCTCTATACACAGAGAAATAAAAAAAGTTATGGCCCTCAGACTATGGCGATGTGAAAACGTGTTTTCCTTTTAGAATAAAAGTATTTTTATTGTGTAAAGGCAGTAAAACATTAAACATATAAGAAATTGAGTACGCTGTATCATATGGACCTATGAGTAAAGTAGCCTGTCATTATACATGCGGTGACTGCAGTAAAAAAGAAAAAACACTATCAGGTTTGCTGTATTTTGTTCAAAACGCCTCACAAAGACCTTAATAAAAAGTGGTCAAAGTGTCATATGAACCCCATAATGGTACAAATAAAAACGTCAACTCATCACACAAAAAACAAGGCCTTAATCGTCTCCATGTATAGAAAAATAAATTGCTTCTCAGACTATGAGACATTAAAACTCGCATTTTGTTATAAATGCATTTCTATTGTGTAAGTAAATAAAAACATAAAAAACTATATAAAATTTAAATCATTGCAAATGTACCGACCCCCCATAGTAAAGTTATTCTATCATTTATAACGCAAGATGAACACTACAAAAATTAAACCCAAAAAAACAATGCAGAAATTGCATTTTTCTCCATTTTCATGCCACGTGCTAAAAAAGCTATGGACACACGTGCCAAATGCACAATACACCCCTAGATAAAGATTGTGAGGGGTGTTATGAATCCAGGCTGGTGTGTACTTCAGGAAGGTTTCACTGTTTGGTACTTTGGGAGCTTGCTAATGAGACATTGCACCCACCAAAATCTGTGCTCCAAAAGCCAAATAACACTCCCTCCCTTGTACACCCTACAATGCGCAGAAACAACATATAGGGTATTGATGAACTTGGAAGAAATTGTGTAATATATTTTGGGGGTGCTTTTTTCCAGGATTCATTGTAAAAGATTAGACATTTTCAGCTAAATTGCTGATCGTTGAAAAAAACTAATTTATTTCATTTTCACAGTCTAACACTAAAGAAATTTGTGAAATACCTGTGGGGTTAAATTTTGAAATTTCACCTCCATTCTGCTTTAATTTCTTTGAACTACTTAATGGACTAATCCGCTTCCTAACCCCTGTTTTCAAGACGTTAATGGGGGGAGTTGCGTAAATGGAGTCATCTATGGGGGGATCTCACGTACAGGCCCCTCAGAGTTAGGTCAGAACTGGTCACCTTGGTCACCTAATGTTGTAAATAAAAGACATTTAAAAAATGATGCCAACTAGACTGTCAGGGGGTTCGCTGGTTCGCTGCCCCCTGCGACCGTCTCCTGCTCGCAGGGGGGTCCGGCGCGGCAGGCTGCGGCTGCCCGCGGACATCCCTTTGCTCCCTGGCCCGGCGCCGGTCCTTACCCGTCTCGCTCCTGTGAACGCCTGGCCCGGCCGCTGTGCGCACGCGCGCAGCTCGAGACGCGCGCTCGTGCGTGGCACGTTCGAATAACTTCCTCTAAAATTTAAAGGGCCAGCATCCGATAATTGGTTCTTGTTATTCGGGCGCTGGTTCTTTTAAGGAATCCGCCCCTGCACTTTCCTGCCAGTCTGTGGTGTTTTTTTGTATGTTTTTGGGTGCGTTTAGAGAGTATTGAGTTTCTGTCTGATTATCCGTGTCCAGTCGCTTGCTTAGTTTCCTACCTTGCTGTTTGCCGCCTGCCCCCGACCGTTCTGCCCGTTCTTGACTGCGGACCTCTGCAGCTGCCCTGACCTTCTGCTGTCCGATACGTCTCTGGATTACGTTCTGTTTTACCACGCTGTACCCGGCCTCATCGCTAAGCAAGTAAGTCGAGGGGTAACGACCTGGTAGCCTCACGCCGCAGCAAGTCATCGCTTTGCGGCAGGATCTGTGAAAACCGGGGGCTATTTTGATTCCTTTTCCTGGTGTGGTTAAAGCTATCACGTTTGCGGTGGCCCAGCAAATTTGGGCTCCCCCCCCGGGACACAGTAAGACGGGCCATGGAGTTCCCGCCAGGGTACCTCTCCCCTGATCCCCGGGGTCACTAAGCTGTGCCCAGCAGAGAAAAAAGTATCGACCAGTAGCGGCCCAATGATGCAAAACCCTTTTGACCGTCTCCCTCCCCCGGCTTCCCCCTTGCACCTGCTCCGTTGCCCCGGGGCATCCTTTGCTTTCCCTTTGGCTTGGGGACCCTTCGAAAACCCCTTTTTTCATTTTTTCCGATGGAGACCCAAAAAAGTGCCGGGGGGTTTCACCCGGTGTTTCCATCCCCCGGGGAATGATGGGGCCCCAATTCCCTACAGGGAGCCAAGGGGGCCCTTCATAATCAGTTTTTTGGGTTGGGGGAAGTTGGGCTTGGGTAAGCTTGGGATGGAGGGGATTTTTGCCCGGCAACCCCCAAAACCCTTTCCCTTGGGGGTTCCCGCACGTTCCGGGAACCAGGCCGTATTCTTGGGGCCCGCAGCGTTTGCTCCTTTTTTTCGTCAGGGCGACACCCAGTCGGGTTCAGTTTTTCCCGGTGCGGGTTTTCGCCCCCTATCGCTTGGAGGGGAAATGAAATTTAACGAAGCGTTGGGGGCGACATTTTGGCAGGCCCTCTCGGGGGGAATAAAAGGGGAGGGAGCTCCCCCGCTGGGGGATTTCCCAAAATGTTTTTGGAAAAACCCTTTAACCCCTTTTTAGCCCCCCCGAGTGGATTTTTGGCCTTTCCCCGAAAAGGCAAAAAAGAGTCCCCCTTTAAAACGAGAAACCATCGCCCACGCCGTTTTTTTTGTTTTGGTCCCCCAGTTAAACCCCGGCCCACCTTTCCCTCCCCCGATGGTCTCTAAAGGGGAACCTATGCAGGTGGGGAAAAGCCCCCCTGTCCAGGGGGAACGTTCTCGCGTGGTCTGAAGCGCTGGGGCTTCTTTTTGTGGGGGGGTTTTGGCATTTCTTTGGGGGGGATGCCCGGTGCGCCGGGAAAACTTCCGACCTGGGCCGTTGGAGAGGCGCCGTGGGTGTTTAAAACGGTCTCCTTTTCAAAACTAGGGCCCGTATTTTGGTGTTTTCCCCAGACAGCCCTTTCAGGCCCCCCCCCCCCCCCCACTTTTTTTACTCAGGATGGCGGAAATTTTTCAAAAAGCCCCCAAAATTGGGGACCGGGTTTTCGTCTCCCTGTGATTACGTTGCAGAAAACAAATTTGTCCCCTCGGTCAGGGGCGAATGTTTTAAGGCCCGCTTTTCGTTTCCTTTGGCCCCCCCTCTTCTTGCTTTTTGGGGGCCCCTTAAAAAGGAAACGTTTGCAAATTTTTTTGTCCTCCCCTCGTTCCTCAGATATTTTTGGGGCCTTCCCTTGGGGCCAGGGATCAAAACCCAAATTTGGGGGATTGGAGAAAAGGGTTTGAAGTCTTGCGTTGGGGTTTCCGGGTGTTTTCCCCTTTTGATGAAAAAACCCGAAACTCGCTCCTCAGGTTTTCTCCTAAATTTGGGAAAAGCCCCCTTCCGGGTTTCTACCTACCATACGGGGATTTTTTATGAATTTTCGGAGGGGGGGCCCGGCCGAAACGTTCCCCCCAAAACGGCCCTTTTGACGGGCCCTTTTTGACCTGAAACCCTGGTTTGTATCCTCCCAGGGGGCCAGGTTTACCCTCTCCCCGCCCGGGGGACTAAGGCGTTTGAAAGGAAAAAACATAAGGGAAAACCCTCCCCCAAAGGATTACCCGTAAGTCCTGTCCCCGGCAGGAGCGGCTTTTTTTTTCGGGGGAGAAAAAAGCGGGTTCCCCGGGCCCTTTGTTTTCGACTATGGGACTTAAATTTAAAATTCCCATAAAAAAAAAACGTTCCCTCCCCTTGATCTCTGAACGCTTTGACGTGCTTTGGGCAAAAAATTTTTTCCCCAACTGGGATCTACGGGGGGGGCCTCAATTTAACCCCGAAAGGGAAGGGGGTTTTGAAGGGGAAAACGGAATTTTTAATTTTGCGGGAGGGCCCTTTCGAGTTTTTGGGTTTAATGCCTTTCGGCCCTTTTCCTCCCAAAGCCCGGGCAGTTTTTCAGAACTTTGTCAATGAAAATCTTTCGGGCCTTTTTTTTGTCTGTGTGATGTCTACTTGGCCAAATATTCTATCTTCCCCAAAGATCTCGAGCCCTTTCGCCACTTTTCCGAAGGTCCTCAGGCGACTCGCACTATAAAGCTCTTTCCCAAACCCGAGAAGGGGCCTTTTTTGAACGTGCCGGGGCTTCCCTTCTTAGGGAAATTGTCCAGGTGGTTTTCCCCGGGAGGGAAAACCTTCCAAACTTGGGTGTTGCAGTGGCCACAAACGGGGGGGCCTTTGTGAAAATTCAACTTTTTTGGGATTTCCCAATTATTATAGCCCTTTTTTACCCCCCATTCTTACACTTGTGGTTTCCTTTGGTCCCCTAACTGGGAAAAACCCCAACCCCAAACCCCGGGCCCCCCAAGGCCTGAAGCCTTCCCCGGTAAAACCCCATTTCATGGGCCCCGGGTTTATCTGGGCCAGCCCCAAAAACCCCGCCCGTTTTTTTGGGAAAATTTGGATGCTTTTCAGTCAGCCCCGGTGCTGTCCCCCTGCAGAAAACCCCTCCTCTGGAAAACTCCCTCCCGGGGGTTTTTTTCCAAGACATTTCTCCCTGGAGAAAAACCCCTTATAATAGGTGATTGTAAAATTTGGCTTAAAGGGCTCTAGAAAATGGCGTTCATTTGCTGGAGGGGGGCTCCCCCCCTTTTAAAAATTTTCCGCCACAAGCCCTCCTGTTTTTCAGTCGGTCAACGCCTAAAAACCGGAAACCCAAGGGGGCCCACTTTCTTTCCCTGTTTTGATTTTCCCGCCTCCCTTTTCCCGGGGGCCAAAAAAAAAACGTCAGAGTGATGCTCTATTCTTTCTTCGGTTTCGGTGGGTTTGAGCCCTTCCCGCAAATTGCCCCCCAAAAAGGGGATCGTAGGGTGCCCCGTGGACCCCCAAAAACCTTCCCCCCAGGAAGACGTATGTGGGGGCCCCCCTTGCGCCTGGGAATCTAAAAGTGGGGACACTTTTCGTATGGCTGGAACCCGGGCCCTTTAGGCCCGTTTCAATTGGTCCCCCGTTATTTTTTGGGGGCCTCCCCTTTTTGTCGGGATGTCGGGGATTTTTGTTCTACCCTGAACCCCCGGTCCCCGTAAAAGGGTTCCTGGGCCTAAAACCCCCGGGCCTTCCTTCAGCTCTCATTTTGTCCCGGAAAAAAACCCCTGGCCCCATGAAAGCCGGGACTTCGTTACCGGATTCCCCCCCCAATTTTGGAAACCCTGGTTTTCTGGGGTTACGTGACCCCCACAGTTTTTCCCAAGGGGCCCCAACTTTTAACCCATCCGGGGTTCCCTCTGCCCGGGTGGCCCAATTTTTTCATTTCCTTTTTTTCCGTTCCAGGGTTTCTCCCATTACGTATTGTCCCCTGACGGGGGTTTTCCCATTTTTTTGAAAAAATTTTGGCGGGCTTTGTGTGGTCAATTGGGGTTTCCCGTAGACTTCTTTTCCGGGCATCCACCCAGACTAAGGGGCGGTTGAGGGGGTTAACCAGGTGTTGGGCCCTCCCTGAGGATTTTTTGTCGGGCCCTTAAGAAAAAAATGGTTGCATTTTTCCCCGGGGGCAGGTTTTTTTAAAAACTTTTTTGATTCGGGACCCCGTTGGAGCCCCCCCCTTTTTTGTTTGTTTGGGTTCACCCAGCCACCCCCTCCCCTGGCCCCCTCGTCTCATGTCCGGTGGGGAAAGCCCAAGAAAGGGAATCAGGCTTTGGCAGCTCACCCCGAGGGGCCCCTGTAGGGGTTCTGCTGGCCCCAAACCCCCAGGCTGAAAAGGACTTTAGGCCCCCCGCCCCTATTTAAACCCGGGGTTTTTAAGGTTTGGGGTTGTCCCCCCAAAATTTTAAAATTCGCTTTAGGGGTCCCTGTTTAAAGTTGGCCCTAATATGTGGGCCCTTTTTGGGGGGTTACTACAAGATTTAAACCCGGGTGTTACAAGCCCCAATTTGCCCCCTCCCCTGGCACCCCGATCCCCTTCCTTGTCTCTCCTCAAGGGTTTGGGGTATTTGAATCGTTTCCCCCGGGGGGCGTTCGCCTTCTCCTGTGGCAACTTGATAAATTTTTTGAGGCCAAGGAGGTGGGGTTTTCAAAAAGACAGTGAGGGGGAGCGGTTGTTTTTTCATTAAAGGAAAGGGGGTTCGGGCGGAGGGCGGTCGTGGGAAACCCCGGAGGCCAATTGTGCCTGGACCTCCTCTCTAGGTTTAAAAAAAAAGAGGGGGAGAGCTGAGGGGGGGGGGCGGGGTTACTGTCAAGGGGGGTCGGGGGCCCCGTTTGCCCCCCACGACCGTCCCCCTGCAAACCGGGGGTCCGGCGCGGCGGTGTCCGGCCCTTTTCCCCTTAGCTGCCCTGCCCCGGGCCGGCCCCTTACCGTCCTTTCCCCCCCTTTTGAACCCCCGCCCCCGGGCCCCCCCCCGTGCGTGGCCCCCTGCTTTAGGCTTTTTGTGCGGACGACTTCTTAAATTTAAAGGGCCAGCGCCCCGAAAATTTGGTCTATTATGGGGGCCGTTTGGTTTTTTTAAAGGGGTTTCCCCCCCCAGCAACTTCCTCCCGTCTGTTGGGGGTTTTTGGTTTTAGAGAGTATTGGAGTGCGGGTCTTGATTCCCGTTTTCCCAGCCCGCTTGTTTTCTTTTCCTGCCCCTTGCTGTTTCCGGGCCCCCGGGACTGCGGGGCCCGTTTTTAAATTAGGGAACCTTTGATCCCCTGACCTTTCCCCTGTCCCCGACTATTCTCTGGATTAGTTTTGAATAAAACCCCCTGTACCCGGGCCTTCGAAAGCAAGTCAATTTCAGGGGAAAAGCCTGGTAGCCTCACCCCGAAGGCAAGCCCTTTTCCGCTTTGGGGCGGGCTTGGAAAAAGGGGGCAAATTAGTTTTCCGTTCCCTGGCCGTGGCCTTAGTTTAATATCGTTGCGGGGTTTCAGCGTATTCACTCCCCCGTACCCTACGGGGGACATATGGTAAAATGCTAGTTATAAAAAAGGGGTTTTGTATGGCCCAAAGCTTTTACTAATTTAAAAGGCCAGTGGGGCAGGGAAAAAAATTTTTAAAAATCACATGGAAGAAAAAAGTCAAAAAGTTATTCTCACACGTGTCCCATGTCGATTTTAAAAAATGGCACTGTGTAAAAAAAGGGCCCAAAAAAATAGCTGTAAAGGAAAAGGGGTTTAAATTTGGGTTAAAAAAAATTCAAAAAAATTTTTTATTTTTTAAAATTTGGCAATGTGGGCCCATTGTCTGCAACCAAAAAATTTTTTTTTTCTTCCATATGGCCCTGATGATGGTGCTTTTTTTGGGGGAAAGCTAGTTAAGATTAGTGCAATTTTCGGACAGATGCGATTTTTTGATCACCTATTATTCCAATTTTTAGGGGAAGTAAAATTACATAAAACCCCCACAATTTTGTTCTTTGAAATTTGTTTCTTCTACGGTATCTAGCATACAGGATAAATGATGTTATATTTTAATAGATCAGACTTTTACAGTCGCAACAATGCCAATTTTGTGGACTTTTTTACATTTTTTTTGTAAAATTGCAAAAAAGGAGGTACTTTGCAAGTTAAATATTTTAAATTTTAACTTAAATCTTTACAAGTAAAATAAATTCCAATAGTGTTTTTAAATAGTCAGTACACCCTTCTGCATTTTAAAAAAAATGCAGAAGGGTGTTGAAAGATGACGGTTCTATTACTTCGTGCCTGGAGCAGACAGTAATAGAAGCAAATACATGGTAGCTATGAAATCATTCATTAGGATTTCAGCTGCCATGGAAATTGATTGGCACCCTGCACTTGTGTGGTACTGTTTTTCATTCATTAAGACACTACAATTGCCGCATCAGCTAAAGGATCAAATAGCAGGGAACTTACCCAGCTCCGTTCCCTGCTGTTAGCGGCAGGTGTTAGCTGCAATTATCAGCTGACACCAGCCTCCTATTAAGCAGACCTGTAGAGTAAGCCTGCCACATAAGACCTTACTCATACGTCACATGTTGGTAAGGGGTTAATGCGGGTAGTTTTGTAACCTTGTAAAAGTAACCCCATGTACCTTGTACCTAACATAAGTGACCCCATGTACGTTGTACCTAACATAAGTGACCCAGTTACCTTTCATTAGTGTTACTAATGTGAACTGCATGTGTTAAAAACAAGATATATAGGGTTCCTAACTAGAGGTGCATTGGTTATTTAATAATATAAATCCATGGGATTACCAAATTAATAACCCATTTGAAAAGTAAATAACCTCAATATACTTCCTTTTAGTGATATTAGTGAGACACACATGTGGTTTAAACAAGGTGCATAGGAAACAAAGCAAATGGGGTTTTCAATGTGAAGTATGTGGAGTTAGTTACTGTTATAACGTGAAGCACATAGGGTCACTAAACTAATAGCTGTAATTGCCTCACACTATAAAAGTAGGTAACCCTAATGTGTCTTATGCAAGATACATGAAATTACCAAATTAAAGGATTGTTCCCACTATAGAATTTAATGGCATATACATAGGATATAACCTGCACCTTTCTCAGGAATGAGCCCCTGAAAGTTACAGAGCAGAACGGAGAGCTGGTTATGCTTGTGCTTGACTTTCCATTCTATAATATGAAAGTTCCATTCTGCTCAATAACTTTTGGGGGCTCGTTCCTGAGATTGCTGCTGGCCCCATAGGTGGGACTCTCACATATGAAAATTTGATGCCATGCCCTAGTCTATGGTGGAAAAAAACCCCTTTTTAACCCCCTGTTATAAATCCCCGTATTATAGTATGTTACTTTGTAAGGGATTAGTTGTTAATAAAGTCAGATACATGGAGGTACTAAGTAACCCCACGTGCTTATAGTGATAAACCATGAATGTGTAGGATGGAAAAACTCATTTAAACCTTCCTTTTTTATTTTTAAATTGAAACATGAAAAAAACCCTTTTGAACTGAAATCTATTAGTAAAAATTTAAATTTCCCCAATGTTTTTTAACCCCCAACTGATTTGATTTTGGTTATACATTTTTGCGAGGATTTGGGAAAGGGAGTTTTTAGTTTTGCTAATCTGTAGTTCCACCCGGTATTGTTAGTTAAAAATATCTGTCCCAAAAAATGGTGCAGATCATAAAACTTTTTTTTTCTAATATTTGATATCAGTTTCCAAAATGCTCTCTGGCTACAGAAACTAAGGTTCTTTTGTCCCTCCCCTCCCCCATATAAATCCACAATAGCTGTCTCCACGATAGCTAGTGTCTTCCTTGCATGGTATATAAGCTTTCATGGGTGTTTTTTTATTTTTTTTTTTTATTTTGCCAAAAAAAGGTCTCATCAAATTTACATAAAAGTCAATTTCTCTGATATCAGAACCATTTGTGGCTAGCAACAACTTAAACTTCGGCAAACATAGGTCTGCATGCAGGCAAATACTTAAAATTGGTGAGTTGGATTGTGGGTCACCAATTTGTCCATAGGGACAAGTTCTGGTTTGTTAGCAGAATCGTGACACTTCAGTATCCAGTGGACTTGTAAGAGGCCGGCCATTGCTGTGTGGCAGACTTGTTTTTCGGGTTAGCAGGGAAAGGGTTTCACAGCTTGACCACATTGCGAGGGGGGGTCTTAGAAGTCGCTGCTGGTTTTGGGGAATCTAAAAAACCCCAAAAAGCTTTTCTTTTTTTTTTTTAAAATTGTGTTTTATTAAAAATTTTCGTCATATAAAACCATTATTACAATATCAAAATCTAATAGAGGGGAAGTAAAAAGCAGAAACAAACAGCCCCCGACACGGAGAGTTTTTAGGGGGGAAAAAGACATAGAAAAAGCACTTTTTGCTAATGGGTTCTGCATTTAGGGTTCGGGGGGGACAGGGAAAAAACCCGGTTTTAAATTATGGCGATTTAACTCACGCCCCCGGGAGCCATAAAATCGTAGCTAGTTTAAAAATAACAGGGACTACGTAAAACCCTTTTAAAACAAAACACAAAAAGGGACGGGGGAAGACAAAAACTGGGTACAGAAAGGAGGAAAAGATCCATTTTGAGGTCTTGGGGCCCACTTGTTTATTGTTTTTTGGTCCCTTGAAATGGACTGCCGGAGAAAAATGCAGACCGCACCGGGCCATCCCTTCTCGGTCAAAAAAATAGGGGATTTTGGTACGACAATCGAGGGGGGGAGCACTTTTCCGAGCCCTCGTTCCCTTCCCCCTAAAGAGTGGGTGGAGATTATAAAATAATCCCAGGTTTCCAATTTTATAAATTTTTAAAAGCCTATTGTCTAGGAGGGCCGTGAGGTATCCATTTCACGGATACCCTTCACTCGGCGGATCAATATTTTTTTTGAAGGGTTCTTGCTTTTCCAGTGTTTTATTTAAAAGGGGCACTTGGGGGCTGTTATCATGTGTAGGAAAGAGGAGTGGGGCCGGGTCTGTCGCTGGGAAAGTATTCAAAAATAATTTTTGGAGTTAAAGGGGGATGTGTTCCTAGGATGGGGGGGTCAAACGCCCGGATGTTTTCCCACGGGGGTTTTATTTGGGCAGTCCCAAAAATATATGAGTCAGGGTTCCCGTGCCTTCCACATCCCAACAAAGGTCAGAGACTTGGGGTAAAAATATTAGGAGACAGGGGTGTGGACCAGTGCATCAACAGTTTATATTGGGTTTTTCCTTGTGGGAGACCAGGGGGAAAGGGGACCTGGCTGCCGGGCCCCAGATAATTTGCCATGTTCGGGAAGGAGGGTGCCCCTAATATTCTTCCCATTTTTCATATAGAGGGGTTTGGGACAAGGGGAGCGGAATCGGGGGACACCAGCATTTTGTATAAAAGGGGAAATCAACCCCGGGCTGTAGGAAATTTGTCCAAAGTTTTCGAAGCTTTTTGGGCAAAAACCGACGAGGGGGGCTAATCTTGTAAAAATGTTTTAATCTGTAAATACGTATGTAATTTTGGGGGCGTAGCTTATTTTTTTCTCGAGGCTTTCAAAGGGTGGATCTCTGGGGTTTCCGGTAATTCAATGTCCGCCAGCCTGAATACCTGACTGTTGAACCAGGGCTTCACGGGGGTCCCTTTGGAGGCTGCCCGGGTAACCGGGGTTGGAAAAAAAACGACGTCATAGGTGAATAGGGAAATTTAAAGGGTTTTGAATTTTTTATGACATGTTTCCACCCCTTTCCCACTAGAGCCATAGGACCCAACAGTGGAAAAGTAAAAAAGGGTTTTTATGAGTCGTAGCCCAAAGGGAGGGGTTTGGGATAAATGGGGGGCCAGCCCCTTCCCGTTCCATCCACCTGGCTACGCGACAGCGACGCCCAGGCGGGAAAGTCGCAGCTGCGCTGCCCAGTAGTACTTTTGTATGTCAGGCACCGAGAGACCCCCTTGAGTCTTGGGAGCTAGTAGGACCGATTGGGAATACGGGTGCTCCCTTGGGCCATAAAAATCCATAAAGGCACTGCGGATTTTTAAAGATTTTTGCTGGTATGGGATTTGGGACGTCTCAAAATGGGGTTCATCTTTTTTTGGGGAGCCATATTTTTAATTGCTGTATTTGCCTAAAGCGAGATTGGTAGGGCGTGCCTCTACTTAGAAACCCGGTGTATTCCGGGAAATTTATCTGGTAGTTGTTTGAAAACAGGGCGTTTTTGGGTGTCAAGTTGACCCCCAAAAATACCCCAAGTCTCTTTTTCCAGTTATCCCGAAGTTCGATTTTACGTTCCAGCTGAGTACCCGGGGATATTAAAGGCAGCGCCTCGGTTTTATTTGGGGGTTGATTTTATAGCCCGATAGGACCCCGAAGTAGTTTAGGAGGATTGTAAATTGGGATGTAGTAGCAAATTAGTTAGAGTGGGGTATGTCATCTGATAAATGAGATTTTAAAGTCCTGTTAGGGACTCAAATGCCCTATGTCGGATTGTTGCGTATGGCCCCCGCTAAGGGTTTCGATCCCAAAGGACAAAGATCATTGGGGAAAGGGGCACCCTTGTCAGTGGCCATTTTTTATTTTGATAAAGGGGGGATTCGGCGGGGGAGAGGATGGTTGCCGAGGATGGGAGTATAATGAATAAGGGTTGTAGAAAGGGGCCCCCAAAAACCAAACTTTTTAAAGGGCTTCGGACATAAATTTCCAATTTAGGCGACAAACGCCTTTTCCCGGGGCTAGGCTAAGTAAAAGGGGGGTTTCCCTGTCTTTTATGCCTATGTCAATCGGGTTTATCCCCGTCTAGTGTTATGGGCTCCTTTTCTCCCAACAACAAATCCTACTTGGTTTTTTGTTAATTAATCTCGGCGGCAGTAAGAAAAACGATTGGCCAATAATTTTGGAAATTTTACACCCAAATTTAGCAGGGCGATAGGGCCATAATTTGCGAAAATCAAGGGGGTCTTTTTTGGGGTTTTTGGGAAAAGGGTTATGAGGAGTAAAACATGGAGGGGGGGACGTGCTCTCCCTTCAAGAAGGGGGTTGAACATTCCACCATCATTTTCCAATTGGGGGGGAAAAAGGTCTGTAGTATAAGTAGTGTATCCGCCCGGGGCCGGGGGGATTTTTTGGGGGTAGGTCTTTGGGGGTTTCCCTATCTCCTAAATTGGATGGGAGGTTAAGGGTTTTCGGGTCTCCCTCGTTAGGGAGGAAGGTTCAGGAAGACAGAAATTTCCTGAAAGGATCGGGGTTGCTCAATAGCAGTTAGACAGTGAACCCGGGGGGTTGTAGGTTTGGTGTATGAGTAAGATTAGAAACCCTTGGGGATCAAAATTGTCCCCCCTTGGTTATTTCTAGGGAATAGGCGCCCCTTCAAGGTCTCCTTCGGAGCTCCTGGCTAGCATGGTGTGGCCTTTTTTGGCTCGAATAGTAACCTGTCTACGTAAACTAGAATCTTTGGGTTCTAGACATTTCCCCGACCCCTCATTTTTAGATCGAATTTTAACAACCCTGGAGTATGCTCTGTTGGTGTTTTTACTAAGGAGGCTTAAGGGATCGAGACGTGTTGAACCCTTTGACATCTGCAGAGCGCATTCCTCTTAACCCGGGATCCAAAGGGCAATACAATGACCACGGATCCCGCCTTGTGTGCCCCCCAGGCATGGTGGTGAGGGACCGAACCCCAGCGTTAATTTAAAAGTAATCTTTGAGGGCCCGCCTTTTTCTTTTTCCCCTATGTTTGGGGGTTTTTTCAGGGGGGGATTATTAGGCGCCATGGCATTTTTTCGTTTGGGGTTTCCCCCAGTTTAGGAAAGCGAAAACGGGCGTGTGCCAAGTAAGGGTAAATTTTTTGCGGTGACAGTTGACGGAGATGGGGGATGTTCCCCAAAAAGAAGTGTCGAGACGCGAATGGGGGCCCAAAGGGGGGGATTAGAAAGTGTATGCTTGCTATTGGGTGGGCAAAACGCCTAAGTCGTACAATCAAAGCTCCGTACACATTTTCTAAATTCTTAGCTGGGCCCCAGGGATGGGTGTAACGTTTTTCCCTTTAAAAACAGCTTGTCCGTCTTCTCCGAGAAGAAAATATTAAATCACCCCAACTAGAAGTGGACCCCAGAGAGATGGATACTTTCCCCAAGATTTTTCTCAGGAACTGAACCTGGGGCATTTGGGGATAAATATTACAGAGAGTCAATTGTGAGCCCTCATATAGGCCCGTTATATAACAAGCGGCCTTCAGGGGGTTTGAATTTTAGTTCTGCACCGAAATGGGATTTGACGGCGAGCAAGATAGAGTGCCGCCCTTTTTTTTCCTTCTGAAGGCCTGATAGGCCCTCGGGTTAAAATGTTTTTTTTAAAAAGTGAAATTTCTGTCTTTGTTAAAATGGGTTTTTTTGTAGAAAACTATTTGTGGCCTTTATCGCTTAAGGTCGGTCAAAAAAAAGTCCCGTTTGGTGTTTAAAATTTAGACCCTTAACAAATTTAATAAAAATATGTCAAGCTTGTGATCAAGTAAAAAAAAAACTGATGTCCACTCACCCAGCGCCCGCATTCTCCGGGTGGGGGAAATTAGATCCGAGCCCATATTCCTTCCCCAAAGGATAGTAAAAAAAAGGTGGGGGAGAGACGAACAAAGACATAATACAGACAAAACCCCAAAGAAAACAATGTAAAAAACATTCTCAACTGAGATTTTTACTAAGGCCTAAGGCGCCTTAAGTAGGGAAGGTAAGAAGTAACACGCTCCACCCAAAAAAACTTCCTTCCTCAGCCTAAGACGAGGGAGGAAGGGGGAGCTATTTACCCTCCGAAATCAGGGGTTCAGGTACACCAGAGTGGCCCCTGGGATCAGACGATGAGACTGATAGGGAGAAAAAAAGAAGAAAAAACCTTGGGTCATACGACGTGTGCAGGCAAAAAAACCTCTAAGTGCAGGTCAACAGGATAGTGAAGGCCTATTGAGTCAAGACCCGAATGTAACGGTGGGGGAGTAAAAAAAAAAGTTTTGAAGAGTAACCTGGTAAACGCCCAAGTGGGATAAAAAATACTAACATAATTTTCTATGCTATAAAAAAACCGATTAACGAGGATCCAAATCGGGGGGGGGGGGGGGGGAGGAGATTAGGGAAAAAAGGGATAGGAAAGGAAAGGAAGGGATCAGGGGGGGATCAGGGTGTGTCAGTCCCCGCAGAGCCGATTTCTACTGCCCTTCTTGTGAGAGACAAAGTCCTCCTACGTCATCTAGGGGGTCTAGGGGGAGAGGGCGGGGGGAAGGGCAGGGGACATCCATGAGTCCCTATTCGGCTCTCCCTTTTCTTGCTTTTGGGGTTGGCTCCAAAAAGGGGTGGCGCCCCTTTTTAGGGGTCGCAAATTCCCAGTCCGTTATATCCGGAGGCGTGACATTCAGGGTGAAAAAGAAAGCCCGCAGGTCTTCAGGATTGAGGTGGCGGATTTTTTGTTCCTGAGGCAAAAAGGGCAAAAAGGGTTCCCCCCTCTTAGGTGATGCCCTGTGTTTTAGGAGGTCAAAAAGGGGCGAAGATGTCGTTTCTTTGCAGCGTAATCCAGGGAAAGGGCCGGGTAGAGCTGGACGGTGGCCCCTGCATAGTCATTTGCTTTTGTTTTTGCGACTGCGCCCCTGATCCCTTTTTTACAGTGAAGTCAGCACCAACAAACTATGTCCCGTGGCTGTGGACACAGATTTTTGGGCGCAGTGCTCTGGAAAACCCATCAAACTTTTTAGGAGTAGGGGAGGGGGAGTCCCAGAGGTTTTTGAAATGCCTCGAAATTGACTTTAAGATTTTTTTCACCCTCAGGTTCGGTACCCCCCCACTCTTATGTTGTTACGGCCCCCCTGTTGTCCAAGTCCTCTAGGTTTCTGGGTGCTTGGAGAGGGCCTGGGAGGTCACGCATTGTTCCAGGTGGGAAGTATAGCGGCGTGTATCGTCATGCGCTGTTTCCAGGGGGGCGACCCTGTCGGCTACTTTGAGGGCTTTGGGAAAAGCGCAATTTGATTACAAGTTTCTTTTAACCCCTGCCCCTGCCCCGTGAAATCAGCCCTGTAGGGATAGTTTCAGGTAAGTGGCCAGTCATTGATGCATCGCGGGTCTTTTGGGCCCAGTGCAGGCCCGCTATCGGGGAGAGGGGGGTCCCCCTGTTCTTACCCCCCGGTCGCTGTGATTCTGCTCTGCCCATCTGTGGGTCATCATTGCAGTTTTTCCATGCAGATGCAGTGGGGGGTTGGGTTTCCCGGTGCCTTTTTTTGGCCCCGGTATTGCCTTGGCTTTGGGAGGGATGGGCTGGGCACTTTTAGTAGGTATTTTCAGACCCCCCGTATGGTGAGGCTCAGGGGGATCCCCTGAAGAGTGGTTGGGTGTGTTTTGGGGGTGCAGGGCGGTGCAAGGCCCCGGTGCTTGGGAATGAGTGGGTTGTTTTGACTGGGGGGGAGCGCTCCCCTATTGCAGGGGTTATTTTGAAAGCCTGCTGCTGCTGCCGTGGGCTCCCGGTACGGGGTCACTGACCTGATATGGTTTTGGCGAGGGAGTGCCGCTGTCCGCGCTGGTGCCGCTGGTGTCCCTCTCAGGTGCTGGTGCTGCAGCTGGTGTCGCTGCCTCCGCGGTGGTTTGGGGCGGCGCGTCCCGGGTGCAGGGAGGAGGAGGGAAAAATGGGGGCCCCCACTGTTGGCGCGGGGTTTGCCGCTGTGCGCCCCGGAAGTAATCCCTTATCCCTCCGGAGGACGCCTGTCTGTGAAGAGAGCCAGGGGCTGTGAGTGGAGCCCTTTCCCCCGGGCGTTTTGATGCCAGGATGCCGCTATTTCCCCGAAAAGGTGCCGCGTGCGGAGCTTCCCCTACCTTCCTCCTCATGGGCTTCCGGGCCCGCCCCCCCTTCCAAAAAAGCTTTTTTTCTGTAATTTTTGGGTTTTTTTTTTTTTTTTTGGGGGGGGCCCCCCCCCCCCCCCCCCCCCCCCCCCCCCCCCCCCCCCCCCCCCAAAAAAAAAAAAAAAAAAAACCCAAAAAAATATATCCATCTTTAAACCCCCACTACTTCTAAAAAAGGGTTAAAATTTTGGTGGGGCCCAAACCCCCTTTATCTTTGTTCACATATGGTTGGCACAAGACCACTGCAGCCCAAAGGGGGACCTCTTTGGGCAGTGCCAAACCTTTGCACGCTAATATCAATGAAATCGCACATTACCCCTGAGGCCCTTGATTTGCTCTCTCTCCCAAACTGTTTATGAAAAGGCTTCAAAGGGACTTTTTTCAAACTGAGCGGTTTTATCTGTTCTAAGCTTCTATCCAGGGGAGTCTTTTTTACCCATAGGGGGTTTCACTCACTGAAGCCTGGTGACATCATCACACCCCCTCCTTGCTCCCTCCTGAGTCGTAATCATCATTCAGTGGGAGAGAGAGGATGTCACAGCTCTGCAGAACTCCTGCAAAGGTCAGTTCTCATGCCTGGAGAGCTGTCGCCTCCCTCCCCCAAGCTCCTTTTTAAACCCGAAACCTGTATAATTTTAAACAGTTTTTACAAAGCCTGAAATGATGAAACAAATGTTAAAAATGCCATCTGCTCCCCCCCGTTATCAAGCGAAGGGAGAGGGGGGAGCAAATGTATAAAGGGGGTGTTAAAATGGGGGGGGAAGTGAACTACAGCTACAGACTCCGAATTGCCCAGATCCTTTTCATCAGCTATCACTGTGAGAAGAGCAGGATAGCTCAGGTAGCCTTTTATTTAAAAAGACAAGACCAGCCAGCACAGAAACTGAAGATTGAAAGTGTTTAAAATGTTCTAGCAGTAATTGCCTAGAAAGCGAGCGAAGCTTAAAACTATAGCTTATATGGTTCTAGTGCCCCCCTTTTTCACGCCCCCAAAATCAGGCGCATTTCAAAGTGCAGCGGCGCTATTTAATGTGCCTGATAAGGCAAACGGGAGATTTTTA